>JAHIAM010013307.1:0-14241 GCA_021605205.1 Aegilops longissima
TAGGACTCCCTAGTTGGATTAGGATTGGAGGAGGGAAGGGCCCCCCCTTGTCCTAGGACGGAGGGGGAGGCGCGCGCCAGGCCCCTCTTCTCCCTTGTGGCCCATGAAGGCCCATATACCCCGGGTTCGTAACCCCGTTTTAACATCCTTTTCCTGGAACCCTTCGAAGTCAAACATGGCTTCAATATATCAATCTTTATGTCTCGACCATTTGAGACTCCTCGTCATTCCGTGATCACATCGGGACTCGAACAACCTTGTGCATCAATACTTATAAACTCATAATGGTTCGCCAAGCGTTAAGCGTGCGGACCCTACGGGTTAGAACTATGTAGACATGACCTAGAACATTCTCGGTCAATAACCAATAGCGGAACCTGGATGCCCATATTGGTTCCTACATATTCTGGATCTTTATCGGTCAAACCGCATAAGAACGTTGTTCCTTTGTCATCGGTATGTTACTTACGAGATTGATCGTTGGTATCAATACCTAGTTCAATCTCGTTCAGTGAATCTCTTTTCGTTCTAATCATCTCTCACAACTCATTGTTGTAATGCTTCAAGGCTTAAGTGATGTGTATTACGAGAAGGCCTAAATACCTCTCACAATGGGTGACAAAACCTAATCTCAAATCCCAACCCAACAAGTACCTTTGGAACACCTGTAGTACTCCTTTATAATCACCCGATTCGTTGTGGCGTTTGGTAGTACCAAAGTGTTCCTCCTGGCAGGTTGCATAATCTCATAGTTATAGGAACATGTATGGGTCATGAAGAAAGCATTAACATACTAAGCGATCAAGTGTTAAGCTAACGGAATGGGTCATTCAATAGATCATTCAACTAATGATGTGACCTTGTTAATCAAATAACAACTCCTTGTTCATGGTTGGAAACATAACCATCTTTGATTAACAACTAGTCAAAAGACATACTAGTGACATCTTGTTTGTCTATATATTCACAATGTATTATGTTTGGTTAATACAATTCTAGCATGAATAATAAACATTTATCATGATATAAGGAAATAAATAAAACTTTATTATTGCCTCTGGGCATATTTCCTTATCTCCCACTTGCACTAGAGTCAATAATCTAGATTACAAAGTAATTCCTCACCCATGGGTCTTGGTGCTGATCATGTTTTGCTCGTGGAAGAGGCTTAGTCAGCGGGTCGCAACATTAGATCCGTATGTATTTCAAATCTCTATGTCTCCCACTTGGACTTGGTCGAATGGAATTGAAGCGTCTCTTGATATGCTTTCCTTCTTGGAAATCTGGATTCCTTTGCCAAGGCAATTGCACGATATTTCACGGAAGATCTTCATCGTCGATGCACTAGGTATGACACCTAGATGGAAATGAACTCTTTCATCCAGACTCCTTCATTTGCTGTGAAGCAGCTATGTACTCCGCTTCAAGTAGATCCATACGGCCTTTGTTTAGAACTGCAAGGGCAGCTCCACCGTTTAATAAAAACACATATCCGGTTTGCGATTTAGAATCGTCCGGTTAGTGTCAAAACTTCATCGGCAACCATTCGACTAGCTCTTTGTCACCTCCATATCGAAAACATATCCTTAGTCCTTTTGGTATTTGGATGTTCTTGACCGCTTCTGATCCCCTGGATTACTTTGGTACCTTCTTGAAGCACATAAGCATCGTCAGGTCGGTACAAGCATTGCATACATGATAGAGCCTATGGTGAAGCATAGAACATCTTTCATTTCTCTCTATCTTCTGTGGGTGGGGCATTGAGTCGACTCAATCTCACCTTATACGGTAAAAACCTTTCTTTGCTGATCCATTTGAACTTTTAAAACTTTATCAAGGTATGTGCTTTGGAAAGTCAATAAGCGTCTTGATCTATCTCTATAGATCTTGATGCCCAATATAACAACTTCACGAGGTCTTTCATTGAAAACTTTTATTCAAGTATCCTTTTACTATCCGAAATTCTATATCATTTCCAATCAATAATATATGTCCACATATAAATAGAAATGCTTGAGCTCCACTCACTTTCTTGTAAATCAGGCTTCTCCAAAGTCTGCAAACCCTTTTTGATCACACTATCAAGTTTATTCAACTCAGACTTGCAGGACCATAAATTGATTTGGAGCTTGCACACTTTGTTAGCACCTTTTGGATCGAAAAAACCTTCGGTTGCATCATATACAACTCTTCTTCTAGAAATCCATTCAAGAATGAGTTTTACATCCATTTGCCAAATTTCATAATCATAAAATCGGAATTGCTAACATGATTGGACAGACTTAAGCATCGCTTCGGGTGAAAATCTCATGCGTCAACCCCTTGAACTTGTAAAACCTTTCGCAACAAGTCGAGCTTTGTAAACATTACATTACCATCGGGTCTTCTTCTTAAAGATCCATTTATTTTCAATGGCTTGCCGATCATCGGGCAAGTCAACCAAATCCATACTTTGTTCTCATACATGGATCCCATTCATTTCATGCTTCCAATTTTGCGAATCTGGGCTCACCATCGCTTCTTCATAGTTTGTAGGTTCCCATGGTCAAGTAACATGACTTCAGAATAAATTCCGTACCACTCGTGCGTATTTTTCTGGTTGACCTCTGGTTCAGTAGTAACTTGAACTTCATGATCATCATCATTAGTTTCCTCACTAATTGGTGTAGTTGTCACGAACCATTTCTTGTGATGAACTACTTTCAATAAGGGAGCAATCTGATTATCTCATCAAGTTTCTTTCCTCCCCTCACTTCTTTGGGAAAACTCCTTCTCTAGAAAGGACCAATTAACGAAAATCTTGCCTTGATCTGTGATAGAAGGTGTACCCAAATCTCCTTTGGGTATCCTATGAAACAATTTTCGATTTGGGTTGAGCTTATCGGTTGAAGTTTCTTTACATAAGCATGACCCCAAACTTTAAAAACAACTTTGGTTTCTTGCCAAACCACAGTTCATAAGGGTCGTCTCAGGTTTTGCGGTGTCCTATTCAGCGTGAATCGGCCGTCTCTAAAGCATAACCCCAAAGCGATAGCGGTAAATCGGAAATAGACATCATAACGCACCATATCTAGTAAAATCGATTCGCGTTCGGACACACCATTTCTCGTGGTGTTCGGGTGGCGTGATTCGAAACTATTCACATTGTTTCAAATGTAAACCAAACTCGTAACTCAAATATTCTCCTCCCGATCAGATCGTGAAACTTTATTTTCTTTTCGATGATTTTCCCTTCACTCTGAAATTCTTTGAACTTTTCAAATGTTTGATTTGTGTTTCATTAAGTAATATACCCATATCTGCTCAAATCATCTTGAAGGTGAAAATACGATACCCCGGGTGCCTCAACATTCATTGGACCACAAACATCGGTATTATGATTTCCAACAAATCATTTTGCTCCATAGTTGGAGAGGGCGTTTTGTCATCTTGCCCGAGGCAGGTTATAAGTACCAAGTGATTCATAATCAAGTGATTCGAAAGCCCATCGTTGGAGTTTCTTCATCGTTTTCCAATGACCTGCGGCGGTTACAAATAAGTTGCACTATCATTATCAACTCTGCATCTTTTGGCTTCAACATTATGAATATGTGTATCACTCGTGATTCAACAAGAATAGACCATTCTTCAGGGTGCATGACCATAAAAGATATTACTCATATAAATAGAACAACCATTATTCTCTGATTTAAATGAATAACCGTCTACGCATTAAACAAGATCAGATATAATGTTCATGCTCAGCGGCACCAAATAACAATTATTTAGGTCTAAAACTAATCCGAAGGTAGATGTAGAGGTAGCGTGCCGACCAGATCACATTGACTTTGGAACCATTCCCAGCGCATGTCGTCTCGTCCTTTGCGGTCTCGTCTATTCCGTAGTCCTGTTTGAGTTGCAAATATTAGCAGCAGAACCGGTATCAAATACCAGTGCTACTCGAGCTCTAGTAAGGTACACATCAATAACATGTATATCACATATACCTTTGTTCACCTTGCCATCTTTATCCCCAATCGGCTATATCTCCCGTGTGAGAGCGACTTAAACATAACCGCATTGAAAGCAATAGGCAAGACTGAGGTTTCTTCTCACAACCCTTGTAATTATTAAGGGAAAGGTACATAGTTGGCTTTCGATTAACCACTTCACACGATACATAATTCTCAACGCACATCATTGAGTTCACCTCAGGTCAGCCTCTGGAACCAAAATAAAAAGAAAGATACCCCATTGCTACCGAGGATCCAGATAGTCTGGCTGGGCACCACTACTGATCATCCCAGGAAGCGACACATAGTAACGACCATGTTCTCGTCGAACTCCCACCAGGCTCGGTTGGAATCACTGCCTTTGGCCTCCTTGAACCTGCAACTGTTTTGGAAGTATCTTCAGTCACAGGGACTCAACAATCTCACACCCGCGAGATCAAGACTATTTAAGCTAATAGGAAGAATGAGTAGTAAAGTGGAGCTGCGATAGCGGCTAGCATTTATGGTGGCTACTTACACTTAAAGAGGCGAGAGAAGAGAAGCAAGGCCGCGGTCGTGAAACTAGTAGCGAATGATCAGAAGTGATCACAAGACTACTACGTGGACACATAACTCCAACGTGTTCACTTCCCGGACTCCGCGAGAAGAACCATCACGGATTACACCTGTGATTGATGTGTATTTTATTTGGGTCAACTTTGGGTTATCTGACGGACATTAACAAATTCCCATCTGCCTCATAACTTGTAGACGCGACTTCCGAAAGATATTACCTGCAGGTGTCCCAACAACCCATCATAAGCTCTCACGGTCGCGAAGGATTATTCCTTCTCTGGGAAGACCGATCAATCTCGGACTTCGGACTACAAGACATTTCGTGACAATAAAACAAGACCCGGCCAAAGCCCTTGATTGTGCCGACAAATCGATAGAGCTGCATATCTCGTTCTCGAGGCACATCGGATGAAAGCGATGCGTCTGACAGCCGAAGATACCTAAGATTCGGTGGCACCGCAAGTGGCTCTAGGTTAGACCAACACTTTCAGGAGAACGCATTGGCCCGGGGTTTAAAATAAGATGACCTAAGACTCGCGAAAACCCAGAAAAGAGCTTAGGTGGCAAATGGTAAAACCAATGTTGGGCCTTCTTTGGAGGAGTCTTATTCCGAAGTATCAAGGGGTCCATAAATCACTTAACCTTACGTGTAAAGACGCCGTCAAGGAACATAACACGGTGTAAGCGGAAACTAAGGTGGCAAGTGGAACAAAACACCGGGCATAAAATGAACCTTCCACCTTTACCAAGTATAGATGTATTAATCATAGCGAATATATATTGTGATATCCCCAACAAGTAATCATGTTCCAAAAAGACAACATCTCCATGTTCAACAAGGAACAAACTTGACTTCACCGCAACTATGGCGCTATAAGAGGAGCTGAGCAAGCGGTAACATAGCCAATCAACGGTTTGCTAGGAAAGGATGGTTAAATAACATGGCAATATGGGTGGCATGACATAGCAAGTGGTAGGTATGTAACGCCATACATAGCAAAAGAAGCGAAACTAGCATAGCAAAGATAGAAGTGATTTAAATTATGATCATCTTGCTGCAATGTTCTGGAGTTGTCGAAAGCTTGATCCTCGAAAAGCGTTCTCAACAGGCTCCTGGTTCCGCGTGCTAGTCTCCGGCTCTGCAAAGCAAGCAACCACGGACAAAAGGATCCACAATAAAACACGATGCAAACTGCAATCAACATGATGCAAAACGCTTGCGGCAGCGATATGAAGTGATAAGCAAAGCGTATGCGCTCACGATAGCGAGAAGGCGAGGCATGTCTTGGCAAACCAAGCATGCCATCGGAAGATGAGATGATTTCGTTAGGAATGCGATATAGAATCTGAGGAAGCGGATACGGGTTGGATATGGCGGGCAAAACAAGAAGGGATGAAAATCTACATAACGATAGGATGAACAAAGAAGCCATGCACGTGTGCAAAACTACCTCATAGCACAAATCAAATAAATATGCATGAAAGACAACACATAAGCCGATGAAAGACACGAACATAAAGCCCTTTAAAAGCGAAGCTAATGCCACCCACTGAGTTGGTGGGATTTTCCCCAAAAACATATATAATATGTTAGGGTCACAGTAGAAAAATCATCACCAAAACCCTAAATTAAAACCTGCCTAAGCTTTGGAAGTTAGCAATGTAATTTCAGTTTGAAATGTCCAGAAATGGACTCCTAAAACAGACAAAGACAAACCAGAAATGGAAGCATGGGGTAAGGAAAAAAAAATATATGCATGGAGGAAGTATTTTGAGAGGCTGGCAAGGTAGCCTCTGTAGGGCAATTGAAGTGGTATAAAAAGGAAAAACAGCCTGGGGATTGAACCCGGGTCTCCCGTTGAAGTACTGCTACCCTTGGGCTAGGGAGGCGTGGGCAGCAGGAAGAAGGGCCTCGGCCCTTATCTCACTAACTGCTGGGAAGTATGGGAAGAAAGCATAAAAGCAGAAATTAAAGGGGGAAGGCGCTGAGGTTCGAACCAGTTACCCTTGATGTGAGAAGGCAGTGTCCAGCTCGGCTACGTTAGGAGGTTCAGTAGGATCGGGGCCAGCCTACTTGACAAACCCTTTGGAGTCCTGAACTAAACGAGAGAAGAACAACGGCGACTCAAAGGCGAGGCAAGCCAGTGCGCCCTCGAACAAGATGGGTCTTGTGGAACCTGCCGGAAGTTGGAACGGGCAGGAGAGTGGCAACCTTCCGCCAAACCTACAGCCCAACCCAGGCTACGGACCCAACTGCAGCCGGGAGCATGACATTTCTGAACACGGATCGGACCCTACTCTGGAGATCTAACGGCAGCAGGCAGGGCGGGGAGGAAGTAAGTATACCTCCTTACCCTAGGACAAGAAATCGGAAGCGGAGGCGGAGTGTGGCCGAGGCGTCGTGCCTCGAACCCATGGGTTTCTGGCCGAGAAAGAAGACAGAACAGAGGCGTCGGCAGACTTGGCGATCCGGGCCCCGTGAGTCAGCGTCGTGGTCGAGAAGGCGGCAGCAGGAAGAAAGATGGACGATACGGATGGTTGGGGTGGCCGATGCCTTGGCGTGGCCTTTACAGCTCCCGGATGCGCTTTCGGGGCCGGAGGCAGGCGGCGAACTTGGGTGGTTCTCTTACTGGCGGCGTGGCGAGGAGGAGAGAAACCCTAGGGTTGAAGCAGCGAGGAGAGGATAAGTAGGGGGCTGGCGGCCAGGCTCACGCTCCCGTGCTCGGGAGGTCCCATGGCGATAAGCCTTGAGGGAAAAGCGGGTGAAAAACAGTCTTGTCGGCGCAGAGGCCAGGGCAGCGTCACGTGAGCCGGAAGCTAAGAATCTGTGGCAGGATGGAGTCTTGTGGCCGGGGAGAGAAAGCGTCTGGGCTGGCAGCTCTCTCATGTTGCCATTTGAGGAAGCCAGGCGGCTCGGAGTGGCGGGGGCCCAGTGGAGAGGGACTTCATTGGGCTGCCCTATTTCTTGCTGCCTCCTTTCCTTTTCCCTTTTAAAAATAAAAAGGAAGAAAAGAAAAACAGAAAGAAAAGAAAAAGTTTGAGTGAAAGGAAAATATCCCCACACTCTGAAAATCTCCACAATTTAAATAAATTGTAATGGACATTTTAGAGTAGAAAAATAATGCAAGTTTGGAAATACTTCAAACTTGTGCCATTTTAACCTGACCATAACAACTTCAAAAGAGAATTAATTGGCGAGAGTTTAATGCAAGACAAGGTATTGAGGAGAGAAGATGAACATTAATTGAGAGAGGAATTATAGCACTTGAAAAGGAAGTGGAGGGAAAGAGGAGGTAATGCAAAAAATGAGAAAAACATGCACCCACATGACATGTAAAGAGAACACCACAACCACATGATAAGAAGGGAATGCAAGATGACAAAGGCACAAATGCAATATGGTAAAGAGCAAAACAAAGAAGAAAACCACACATAACCAAACAACATGAAGCCAAGCATGACAAGAACCCACAAGACTTGGATGAGGTCAAATTGATATATTGCCCAAAGGGAAGTTTACATCGAGGTGTTACAACCTCCACCACTACAAGAGGATCTCGTCGAGATCTAGGACTGAAAAGAACTCGGATACTCGAGCGGAGGTGATCCTCCACTCCCAGGTAGCTTCTCGGTTGAATGGTGTGACCACTTCACTTTCGAAATTTGATTGACTTGTTGCGAGTCTTGCTCGGTTTCTTCAAGAATAACAGCAGGGTGCTCATGATAAGAGATCTTCTTGAAGGTCAATCTCTTGAAGTTGATATGCGTTCAAGTCTTGAAGCACTTGCGAAGCTGTGACACGTGAAACACATCGTTGCGTTTGCAAAGTTGGATGGAAGCTCAAGTTGATAGGCAAGATCGCCTCTTTTCCCAATGATCTTGAAAGGACCCACGTATCTAGGGGCAAGCTTCCCTTTGATACCGAGCGGCGAGTGCCTTTCATTGGAGAGGCGGAGGTAGACATGGTCTCCGATTTCAAAAGTCACATCACGGTGCTTATCATCATAATAGCTCTTACGGCGCGATTCGGCTTTGAATTCTCACGAATGACTTGGCACATCTCTTCTTACATGATCAAGTCATTGCCAAAAGTTGGCGTTCACATCTCGAGACCAATTTAGAGTCTGGCACTACGCCATAGAAAATTTGAATGGGGCCTTGCCGAACTAAACTGGAAGCTGTTGTTGTAAGAGAACTTCGGCATAAGGAGACAATCTTCCCACTTCATACGAAGGAAATGACACAAGCCGAGCATATCTTCAAGAATTTGATTAACTCGCTCGACTTGGCCACTTGTTTGAGGATGGAAGCTGTCTTTGGCGAATCACATTGGCCTGAAAAGAATCCCAGAACTTGGAGGTAAAGATGCTTGCCGTGCAGAGATGACTTGAGGAATGCCGTGCAAGGAGACAATCAGGAGGTGTAAAGCTCTCAAGTGAGGCTGCATGATGGATTCTTTGATAGGAAGAAAATGAGCCACTTTAGTAAGCTTCAATGACAACGAAGATAGCATCATTCCACGCTTGGACTTTGGAAGCCGATCCAAGTCCATTTCAATATGATCAAACTTCCATTCGGAATAGCAAGAGGTTGGAGACCAGCTGGTCTTTGGTGTTACCTTTCACTCTTCTGCGGACATCACATTCATTCACGAATTGAGCAATTTCTGCTTCATTCGAGTCCACCAATATGACTGCTTGAGGTCATGGTACATCTTCGTACTTCGGGATGAATGGATAGAAGCGAATTGTGAGCCTCGTTCATAATGACTTTTGGAGATCACCCTTAGGAACCACAATCCGGTCCTCAAAACGAGTGTCTTTGTCATCATGAAGCACTTGTACTTGAAATGCCCTTGTCGATACCACGTTTCACTTTCTTCACCATGGCATCCAAAGTTGAGCCTCACGAATCTGATCTTCCAAAGTAGGAGACTATGAGGTTGGCAAAAGCCTTGAGGAACAACTTGAAGATTGACTTGGAAAGATTCACAGATATCCGGTGAAAGGGCTTGAGGATTAGGCTGTTGCGTAAGCTTTCCTCTCAAAGCATCTGCAATGACATTAGCTTTGCGGAGTATACTCAATACTTGGGTTGTACTCTTGAATCATTTCGACCCATCAGTGCTGAGGTTGAGGTTGGGCTGAGTGAAGATGTACTTGAGACTCTTGTGATCGGTGAAAATGTCCACTTTCCTTCCCAACAAGAGATGTCTCCATGTAATCAATGCATGAACAAGCGCCAACTCAAGATCGTGAGTGGGGTAGTTCTTCTCGTTGGGCTTCAAGCTGGCGAAATATAAGCCACAACTCTTTTCTCTTGCATTAACACAGCACGAGACCTTGAAGAAGCATCACAGAAAACTTCATATGGCTTGGATTCATCGGGAGAGTCAAGGCGGGGAGCTGTGGAGTTTCTCTTTGAGGGTATTGAAAAGCGTCCACTCGGGAGAGGACATACTTCATACGGAGGAGGTTGGAAAGAAGCTTTGCAATCTTGGAGAAGTTCTCAGAATCTTGACAATACACCAAGACCAAGAAAGCTCTTGGACTTGACATACGAGAGGTTCCCAATTCACAATTGCGGACACCTTCTAGGATCAACAATGATATATGGCGAGAGATGATATGGCCAAGATAAAGCACTTCATCAAGCCAAAATTCACATTTGGAGAACTTAGCATAAATTGATACTCTCTGAGCTTCTAGCACCAATGCAAATGTTTGGCATGATCCTTCTTATTCTTGGAGAAGACCAAGATATCATCAAGATAGACCAAGGCAATTCATTGGTGTAGGGTTGAATATAAGTTCATCATCAGAGAGAAGGTTGGAGGAGCATTGGCGAGGCGAAAGACATGACGGTATATTCATAGAACCAAAGCATTGCGAATCTTGTCTTGGGAATATCTTGTTCACGAATCTGAATCGATGATACCCCATCTGAAGGTCAAGCTTAGAGAACAACTGTAGCACCTTTGAGTTGCTCGAAAAGCTCATTGATGTTGGGAAGTGGATACTTGTTCTTGATTGTCTTCTTATTCAATGGGCGGTAATCGGCCAAAAGTGGTCCGTGCCATCCTTCTACGGACAAAAGAACACCACAACCCCAAGGAGATGAACTTCGTGCGATCAAACCGGCGCTCTTGTTCATCGAGCTGCTTCTTCAATTCCTTCAGCTCATCGGTCCAAGCTTGTATGGGCGCTTACAAGCAGGTTCGATGCGGGCTCAAGATCGATATTGAACTCAATGGCGATGAGGAGCATGCGGAAGCTCTTACGGAAAGACATCTTGGTACTCACAAGCAGTGGAATCGAGAGATGGCATTCAATTCGCCCTTCTCATTGAGAGAAAACAACCGAGTGGTTTCATCACGAGAGGCATAGATGCTCACATCATTAGAAGAGTGAGTCGATTGAATTTCCTGGCAGCACAATCAATTTGAGCTTTGTCTTTGATAAAACCGATCCATTCGAGAATAAGATCAATATCCGAGTCACCAAGACATTGGTTTAGAAAAGAAATCTATAATCGCCCATCTTGATACCGACATTTGGAACCAAAACTAGAAGTCATCACATTTACCGGGACACAATCTTCAATGGAACAGTCTCTTACATCACCAACTCATGTAGCAACAAAAGGTCTCGAAATGAAAGAAAGCGATGCACGTATCAAATAAGACTTTTGCGAGAATATCATTAACAAGAAGATTACCCATTAGCACATCGAAGAATCTCTGCTGAGCTGCATTCATCATATTGACCTTGGCATACTTTGGGTTATGCTTGACCTTTGCATTCTTTGGAAGATTTCACGGGGAGGAGGAGGCGGAAGGCGCCTCTGGTTGAAAACTTGATCGCATAGTGACCCTTCTGCGACACTTGTTGCAAGTGACCTCGAGGCAGACGGTGGTAAGGAGCACTGACCTTGGAGCTTGAGAATTAGACTTGTTACGATAGCTTGGGTTGGGTGGGTGGGAAGATCCACGGCCACAGAGTTCTTCTTTGGTAAGGGTGGCCAGCGGAGGAGGGGAGTAAAACCTGCTGCTTGGCTGCCACTTGAGAGGGCAGGAGGACTGAACTGCATCCTGATTCTCTTCTTAGAAGCCTCGCATTTGAGCTGTGCCTCTTCTTGCTTGAGGCCATGTTGTAGAAATCATCATACTTATCGGCTCAAACAGCACAAGAGGTAATGCAGATCTTCTCTCGGACCACCTCTGAGGCGATAGATCATACTCCTTTCATCAGGTACATCTTGCTTAGCAAAGCAAGCGACCACGGAACTGGATATTGTATTGATAGACAGACATGGTGCCTTGCTTGAGATTGCGGAACTCCTCACGCTTGCTCTCAACAACACTTTTGGAATGTGATGAGCTCGGAAATCCGGCGGAACTCATCGAGTAATGACCCGACCTCCTCGGAATCTTTGTATTCTGGAACCACTCAGCAGCTTGATCCTTGAGTTGAAGCGATGCAAACTTGACAAAGTCCTCGGTCGACATTGCTACAGTCAAAGTGCTTGCGGATGTCCACTAACCAATCATCGGCGTCGTTGCCTCGACACGAAGCTGAAAGACTCCGGCTGATTAGCGAGCTGAGAAGTAGCAAAGTGTGGCTGATTGTTGCCTTGACCTTGATTGCCTTGATTGCCTTGATTGCCTTGCCCTATGCGTTCTTGCAAGAGCTGCAAAATCATCGAGCATTGGCATTGGTGGCTGCCATGATAGCTTGCCGGGCCTCACGAAGGCGGAGGTGGAGGTGGAGGTGGAGGATTGTTGATCCCCATCATTGCGATCCGGATTGAGCCCGTTGGCGGAGCCATCTGAAGGGTGACATCCGTTAGTCCTTTGATAGACAAATTGATAAGTAGAATCAGCGGATAGAAATTACAACATATAGTCTTCACAATAAACATTGAACAAAATGAGCGAATGAATTCCAAAGTTAATCATCACCGTCCAATAAAGTGAGAAGCCACTTAGATATAGATATGGAAACAACATTTTAGAAACAATTCGAATATCACAACTGAAAACAAAGGTTGGCTTCTAGAATGAGCGGAACAAACACATGATAGAGATTTCGCTCAAAGTGTTGTGGTGGGGCCCACCACGGACCTGACGTATAGACGTCACGAATGACTAACAAGGCGTCCCGAATCAGCATAGCCAAGGTTCTTTAAGGCGTCTACGCGACCCTTATCGTCGAGTGAATGGGCGGACCACTAGCGTTGAACCCCAATCTCAAATCATACATCACCGGAAAGAATATCACATAAGCTACTAGAATTCCCACCTATAAACTCCGAAACTTTCGGTTATGCAATCGGTGTTGGGGATACGGGGACACAAAATATATCACCCAAACTAACAATACCTAGATCCAGTGTATCCATCCGTCAACACATAACCAAGAAATCCTCGAAATCGTGTACCTCGACCTTGAAAAACATCCGTTATGCAAGTCATGGCAATACTCCCTTTTCGCCACAGTCTTTGAGCTATCGGGGTTATCTCACCAACAAGCTGCACAAAAGAGATTTCGATGTCGGTAAAACTCAGGTATTCGAACTGCAGCGATAAAATTGTGGCGACAACACCTCGGACTCAACTCCGGGACACTGCCACAACCCTAAATGTCGGGAGGCACCAAGAACAATGTTCTCGTCACAAAACCATCGGACGATTCCAAGATACCCGTGATCCTAAAAAAATTTTAGTGAGGCATAACCGCATTGAAAGCAATGTACAAAGTGAGGTAATCTTCACACAACCCATGTAATACATAAGGAAAGAGATACATAGTTGGCTTACAATCGCCACTTCACACAATACATAGGTAAAACATTACATCATCTGAGATACAATCAAGGTCCACTCTGAACCAAAATAAAAAGACTACCCCAAATGCTACAGGATCCCGATCGTCCCAAGCTGAGCTCCCTCTGATCAACTGAAGAAAAATAACACAAAGAACAAGATCTTCATGAGCTCCTCCTTGAGCTCGGGTGCCCCTGCGTTTCCCGGGCACCTCAAACTGGTTTTGGAAGTATCAGTGAGTCAGGGACTCAACAATCTCACACCGAGATCAAGACTATTTAAGCTTAAAAGGTAGGACGGGGGTAGTGAGGAGGAGCTGCAACAGCGCTAGCATATATGGTGGCTACCATAAGAAAGGCGGAAGAGAAAAGCAAAGGCAGTCGAACAACTATGATCAAGAAGTGATCCTGAAACTACTTCGTCAAACATAACTCCAACACCGTGTTCACTTCCGGACTCCGCCGAAGAGACCATCACGTTACACGCGGTTGGTGTATTTTAAATAAGATCAACCGGGTTTCTACAACGGACATTAACAAATTCCCATCTGCCACATAACGCGGAGCACGGCTTTGAAAGATAATACCCTGCGGTGTCCCAACAGCCCATGATAAGCTCTCGCGATCAACGAAGAATAGACCTTCTCCCGGGAAGCCGATCGTCTGAATCCGGCTACAAGACATTCACAGCAATAAAACAAGACCAGCAAAGCCGCCCGGATGTCACAAATCCGATAGGACTGCACATATCTCGGTCTCGGGGCACACGGATTGTCCAAGCTTCGTGAAACCGATTGCCTGGTGGCCACCGGTGACGTTTGGACCAACACTGAAGGACGGCCGGGGGTTAAAATAAAGATGACCCTTAGTC
>JAHIAM010013309.1:0-11010 GCA_021605205.1 Aegilops longissima
TCCCCTCCACTTGGCCCATGCTGCCCTCGGGGCAGTGGCCCCACTTGGTGAACCCTGGGACCCTCCGGTGGTCGATGCGTTACCGATAACACGAAACTTCAGTGACCAAAACAGGACTTCCCATATAAATCTTCACCTCCGGATCATTCCGGAACTCCTCGTGACTTCGAGGATCTCATCGGGACTCGAACAACATTCGGTAACCAAATACAAACTTCCTTTATAACCCTAGCGTCCCAGACCTTAAGTGTGAGACCCTACGGGTTCGGGAACCATCTGCGGACATGATCGAGGCGTTCTCGGTCAATAACCAACAGCGGGATCTGGATACCCATGTTGGCTCCCACATGTTCCACGATGATCTCATCGGATGAACCACGATGTCAAGATTCAAGCAATCTCGTATGCAATTCCCTTTGTCTAAGCGGTATTGTACTTGCAGAGATTCGATCGTCGGTATCCGATACCTTGTTCAATCTCGTTACGGCAAGTATCTTTACTCGTTCCGTAACACATCATCCGTGATCAACCCCTTGGTCACATTGTGCACATTGATGATGTCCTACCGAGTGGGCCTAGAGATACCTCTCCGTCTGACGGAGTGACAAATCGATCTCAATTCGTGCCAACCGAGACACTTTCGGAGATACCGTAGTGCACCTTTATAGCCACCCGATTCGTTGTGCGTTTGGTACACCAAAGCATTCCTCGGTATCCGGAGTTGCACAATCTCATGGTCTAAAATGATACTTAACATTAGAAAAGCTTTAGCATCTGAACTACACAATCTTTGTGCTAGGCTTAGGATTGGGTCTTGTCCATCACATCATTCTCCTAATGATGTGATCACTATCAACGACATCCAATGTCCATGGTGAGGAAACCATAACCATCTATTGATCAACGAGCTAGTCAACTAGAGGCCTACTAGGGACATGGTGTTGTCTATGTACCCACACATGTATCTGAGTTTCCTATCAATACAATTATAGCATGGATAATAAGCGATTATCATGAACAAGGAAATGTAATAATAATAACTAATTTATTATTGCCTCTAGGGCATATTTCCAACAGTCTCCCACTTGCACTAGAGTCAATAATCTAGTTCACATCGCCATGTGATTAACACTCACAGTCACATCGCCATGTGACCAACATCAAAAGTTTACTAGTGTCACTAAACTAGTTCACATCATCATGTGATTAAGACTCAATGAGTTACGGGTTTGATCATGTTTGCTTGTGAGAGAGGTTTTAGTCAGGTCTGCAACATTCGATCCGTATGCACCATATCTCTTGGTCATATTGTAAATGTTGCTTCCACGCTCCACTTGAAGCTATTCAAATGGTTGCTCCACTATCGTTATCCGGTTTGCTACTCGAGTCACTCGGATGGTGTTAAAGCTTACATCGGCGTAACCCTTCGCGAACTCTTTATCACCTCCATAATCGAAAACATGTCATTTAGTCCAGGAAAATTTTGACATTGTCCAATGATCCATTCTGGATCATTCTTGTATATAGTGACTCATGGCAAGCACACTTGATGCGGTACCGACATAGCATACTATAGAGCCTACGTGCTGAAGCATAGGGGCGACCTTCGTCCTTTCTCTCTCTTCGTAAGTGGTCGAGCTTTAACTCTTAACTTCATACCTTACAACTCAGGCAAGAACTCCTTCTTTGGTGATCCATCTTGAACACCTTCAAGATCATGTCAAAATATGCTCATTTGAAAGTACCATTTAGCGTTCTTTGATCTATCCTCATAGATCTTGATGCTCAATGTTCAAGCAGACTTAATCCAGGTTTTCTATTGAAAAGCACCTTTCAAACAACCCTATATGCTTTCAGAAATTCTACATCATTTACGATCAACAATATGTCAACAACATATACTCATCGAAATTCTATAGTGCTCCCACTCACTTCTTTGGAAATACAAGTATCTCATAAACTTTGTATAAACCCAAAATCTTTGATCATCTCATCAGCGTACATTCCAACTCGAGATGCTTACTCCGGTCCTTAGAAGGATTCTGGAGCTTTGCATACTGTTAGCGTCTTCGGGATTGTCAAAACCTTTACGGTTGTATACAACCTTTCCTTGAAAATTGTCGAGAAACAATGTTTTGACATCCTATACATAATTTCATAAATAATGCGATGCTTTGCTAATCCAATTCCGAGACTCTTAGCATCGCTATGGTGAAAGCCTCACCGTAGTAAACTCCTTGAATCTTGTGGAAAACATCTTAATGACAAGTCAAGCTTTCTTAATGGTGATACTTACCATCATTGTCTGTCTTCCTTTTAAAATCCATCTGTACCCAATAGCCTTCGACCATCAAGCAGTTCTTCCAAAGTCCACACTTTGTTTTCATACATGGATCCTCTCGGATTTTATGGCCTCGAGCCATTTAGAATCCGGGCCCACCATCGCTTCTCCATAGCTCGTGAGGTTCATTGTTGTCTAGCAACATGACCTTGAACATGATTCTGTACCCGGTCTGAAGTAATGCGCATCCTTGTCACCCTCGAGGTTTGGTAGTGACTTGATCGAAGTTTCATGTCACTATCATCAACTTCCACTTCAATTGATGTAGGTGTCAGAACAACTTCATGCACTACCTGCTTGGTTGAAGTGATGGTTCAATAACCTCATCAAGTCTCCACCATCCTCCACTCAATTCTTCGAAGAAACTTTTCTCGAAAGGACCGTTCTAGAAACAATCCCTATTGCTTCCGGATCTGAATTAGGAGGTATACCCAACTATTTTGGGTGTCCTATGAAGATGCATTTTATCCGCTTTGGGTTCGAGCTTATCAACACTGAAACTTTTTCACATAAGCGTCGCAGCCCCAAACTTTTAAACGACAACAGGTTTCTCCAAACCATAGTTCAAGCGGTGTCGTCTCAGCGGAATTATGTGGTGCCCTATTAAAGTGAGTGCGGTTGTCTCTAATGCCTAACCCATGAATGATAGTGGTAATTGCTAAGAGACATCATGGTACACACCATATCAATAGGGTGCAACTATGATGTTCGGACACACCATCACACTATGGTGTTCGGTAGTATTAATTGTGAAACAATTTCCACAATGTCTTAATTGCGTGCCAAAGCTGTAACTTCAGATACTCATCTCTATGATCATATCATAGACATCTTATCCTCTTGTCACGATGATCTTCAACTTCACTCTGAAATTACTTGAACCATTCAATAATTCAGACTTGTGTTTCATCAAGTAAATATGCCGATATCTACTCAAATCATGTGAAGTAGTAGAACATACGATATCCTTTGCGTGCCTCAACACTCATTGGACTGCACACATCAAAATGTATTACTTCCAACAAGTTGCTTTCTTGTTCCATTTCTTAAAGCAGGGCTTTCGGTCATCTTGCCCATGTGGTATGATTTGCATGTCTCAAGTGATTCAAAATCATGAGTCCAAATGGTCCATTTGCATGGAGTTTCTTCATGCATATACCCAATAGACATGGTTCTCATGTCTCAAACTTTTCAAAAGCAGTGAGTCAAAGATCCATCAACATGGAGCTTCTTCATACGTTTATACCAATATGACTTCCATGGCGATTGCCACAGTAGGTGGTACTATCATTATTATCTTATATCTTTGGCGTGAACATGTGTATCACTACAATGAGTTCAATAAACCATTCACTTTAGGTGTAGCCGGATGGTTTGCCTGATAAACCTAAGTTTCTAATCGTGGTTTGAAGCTTGTTAAAAAAAATAATAATAAAAATAAAAGAAAAAAACAAAGTGGGAGGATAAAACCCCCTTGTGACCAACCGACCCCACCTCACCTCCCATGGCCTCTCTCTTCCCCACAGCCAGCCCCTTTGGCCACCGGGCGACCAGTAAGCCAACCCCCCTCTCCCTTATCCCCGAGGAGACCCTTCTCTACACCTCCTCCCCATCGCCCATCCCCCTCCTCTCACGATCAATCGGGATCCAGGCGGCGCCACGAACCCGCCTCTGACAGCCCCTCCCCTGCTGGCCGTTCCCCATGGCCCCACCCCAAGCGTTTAAAAAGAAAATGTTTTATTTTAAGAGAATCAAAAATGATTTAAAATGAATTAAAAGTAATTAAATTAATTAACTAAATAATTAATTAATGGATAATTAATTAATCTAATTAATTTTGGATTAGTTAAACCTAATCATTAGCTAATTAATTGGGTAATTAATTAAACTAATTAATCTGGATTAATTAATGCTAATCATTAGTTAACAATTAACTAAGTTTAATTAATCTGATTAGGTTAATTAAGCTATTAGGGTATGACATGTGGGACCCACTGGCAGGGGTTGACTTAGTCAACCCTGTTGCTGATAAGCGTCGGCATGTCCTCATCTTGATGTCATAAATGATTTTCGAAATTAATTAATTAATTAATTAAAATTCGAAATAAATAAAACCTTTTATAATTCATAACTTTTAATCCGTGGCGGTTAAAATGTTTTCAACATGAAAGTTGCTCGAGCAGCGAGGCGAATTCGGATCGCAGTCCGTTCGTCCACCTAAATCTCTCTAACCTATCGAACCTGCAAACTTTCTCCTCCGGTTCATCATCACGTGACGTCCGGAGCAGGATAACCTCGAATGCTTTCCCCTAGACCAGTTCCCCTCTTACCCGTTAGAACACGCCTAGCATCGCTTCTTGGCATATCATGCATCGTTTTGCATCTGTTATCGTGTATTCATTGTTTCTTCCCCTCTTCTCTTGATGAACTCTGAGGCCGGCCTGCGGTGGCGATTCGACTGATCTTGTGATCACTCTCTCTTGCGAGCAACCAGAGCAAGCCCCTTTGATCATCCGATATCGCCCATTCCATTCTATTATTGCTTGCACTAGATTTTGCTACTGTTATTGTTGCTCCTATTACATTGCATAGCTTTATTTATTGTAACTGCTTTGTTACCTACACCTTATCCTAAAGCGCTTAGTATAGGTTGGTTAGAGACCAGCAGTGACCCCCCCACCTTGTCCTTGCCCTTGCTTCATCATTGAAGACCGATCAGCGGGATAGAAGACGAGCCCGACACGCATCACTTCCCTTAGTTGCTCGACACTACTAGGTTACTATCGAGTACCGAGGTGAAACCTCTGCCACTGATGTTAACCTTAGTATAGTTATCCGGTTGAGGTCGAGGTGATTTCCTCTTTAACCACTTCGTCGACTCTGTCGTGCAACCCCTCAAGTGTGGACCTCGGGGTGAATCCTCTTATGTTCACCTTGGCGACTACATTGAGTGGAATACCGGTGATTCCTCGTGTTTTCCCTTGATGTTTGGACTCACGGTTGCTTGGACTTTTACCCTTGTTGCTTGGAAAGGCAGGTGACCACGAGGGTACCAGGCGTGTAATGCAGTGATGTGGAGCGGGTTGACACGGAAGGTGCCGAGATATACGGCGTGGCAGGCATTCTAGCCCTTGCCGCAAGTCCTCGAGGCAGAGCGGGTCACATCTTTATGAGTTACGCTTGTTACGCGGCGTTCCTAATCCACTCTGATTTGGATATTTGATCAGGGCCTCGGCACGATAGCACTAACCATCCGTGGGCTAAGTATGGGCGTTCTGCGTCGTATACATCAGCGAAGCTTATTAGCGTCGGTCGGGCCGGCGGATTGGGCTGGAACGCTGATGGGCTAGATGCGCTTCCGGCGCCCTGCATAGCGTCAGGGAGTTCGGGGAGATGGCCCATGACCCACAGGGATAGGTTTTATCGGCGTCTGGCCTCTCTATTAAGCCTAGGTCGGGTTGCGGCGTATTGTTTGGCGAGGCGGGCATGACCTGGAAAGTGTGTCGGCGGAGTTAAGCGGCGTGGTGGGTAAGTTGGTGCACCCTGCGGTGAAACTTCTGTCGATAGCACATCTCTGATAGCGGACACTTGGAGTTGTATCGATCGATACAACTAGAACTGTTACTTGAGATAAGACATGGTTATGAGCTTTGGATTGTGATAATAACTGGATAGTATGGCTCAGATTTCTTTCGCGAAATTCGAGAAAGGATCTACGGCGAGTTGATCTTCTACGCTACCTTAAGTTATGTTACTCTACCCCCCCTTGTTCTTTGCAAGATGGTGGTTTCCGGAAGATGCTAGTCTTGATAGACTAGGTCTTCTCTCTATTACGGCATTCTGCGATTCGGTCCTTGATATGGCATTTACATATATCCTTGCATATGTAGTGTAGCTCCTTGCTTGCAGTACTTTGGATGAGTACTCACGGTTGCCTTGTTCCCCTTTTCCCTATCTCTATTCGATTGCTGCAATCGGGAGATGGAGCCCGAGATCGAGCGCCACCGCCTCGGCGACTACTACTCGGGGCGCCTACTACTACGTGCGCCCGGCGGCGACGGGGAGTGACCTAGGAGGATCGGGAGGCCTGTCCTCTTCGATCTGTATCCCGGTTTGTGCTAGCCATCTTATGGCACCTTGTTTTAACATATACGTACTCAGATATTGTTGCTTTGACTTCGTCTATGATCGAGCACTTGTATTCGAGCCCTCGGGCCGGCTTGTATTATGATGCTTGTATGACTTATTTTATTTGTAGAGTTGTGTTGTGATATCTTCCGTGAGTCCTTGATCTTGATCGTACACATTTGCGTGCATGATTGTGTCGATTGAATCGAAGCGTCTGAGATTAATATCGAGCCTACCTTAAGAATCCCCTTCCACTCCTTGGCGAAGTCGAGTCTAGACATTGCAAAACTTTTACTAACTTGGTGTGCCTTACGGATACGTCGCCATTGGGTGATATTAGGATCTTTTACTCCTCGACCTTTACTCTTGGGCTCTGAACTCTCTTCTACTCGGGTTAACAATTTTTACTAACTATCACTAGGATCCGTGACCGCATTCACCCGAAGATGGATATAGCCTTAGTTGTTTTTGGAATTGTATTTGAACAATTTCCACCACATCATTGACTCCTTTGAAGCGTCTTTGTTTTCGGATGGAACCCGAGGCAGGTCGTCGCCACACGGCGGCCATTGGTGCCTCGGGATCACTGCGGTGCTAGCGAGATGATGACCTATCACGGGTTATCGGCGGCACCCAGTACACCGTCTATGAAGTACGGGACTACAGGGAAGCGATACCGCGCGCCGTCACCTCTACTCTCGGGTATGAGTCCACTCTTGCTGCACCGCACATGGTGTTGGAGTGACCATCGATATGGGTCCCGATCTGCTTATCTTTTGACCGTCTTCGTTATCGAGTTGGACACCTCCCCCGGGCACATTGCTATCGCGTCGATGTTGGTGAGGAGGTTACTACTTTGCTGCCTACACCCTTTTCCCGAGCCTTTCCACCCGAACTTTGTTACGCATCCGGTATGGATCGAGCTAACGAGCTCTTACGAGTTGTACATCACCCGTCGGCACCTCTACCGTGCTCGGCTGACCCCTTTGTCCGTTCGGAGAGCTGCGGCGTTCTGCGATCTACCCCCGGACCGTGATGCCCAGGGAGTTGGTTGGCGGGCGTGGGGCTACTCTCCGCGCAGCCCTTTCCGCCACACGGGCGTCGGTTCAGCACCCGGTATCCATGGCCCTCGGGTCCGGCGTGGAGGACTATCCGCCCCTAAGCTTGGGCTCTGACTACCTCCGATCGCGTGGGGCGATGTAAACTTGCTTGTTAGCATTTGATGTATTGCGCGAGCCGTGCCGCCTATGATGTAGTAGTCTATGTCTTTGGACTCTATGTATCGAACTCTGGATTCCTTTTTAAGATATCCAACTACTATGTAGTTTCCATCATCTTTGCTTTCATTATCGTGTTTCATCTGAATGATTCTTGTCTCTTGCTTATCTTCTCAAATCTGAACTACCTGTTATATATTAGCGGATGGTTAGGCCAGCAGTTTGTCGTTGCCAACCTTCCACCACCTTTGAGTACATGGCTGGTATGATCCAACACTCGAGATGAATCGCCCGTTCATGGAGAACATGATGGCTCATTCCTCGCCCCAATATGAACCGCACCCAAGCGGGACAACTCTGCGAAATTCATCGCTGAACCCGGCGTGTACCGCAGCTCAACTCACCGGATCTTGATGGTGCCCGTGACATCACCTATGAGATGGAGTGCCTAATGCCCCCCCGGCTATGTCACCTTTGCTTCCTTCTTCGAAGGACCCGACTCAATGGTGGGACAGCCACCGTCGTACTCTGCCGGTTGGGACACTCATCACGGCGGACTTCGAGCTGCCTTCGCGCCCTTCATTCCTCAAGGGTCATGGACGGAAGAAGCGTGAGTTCATAACCTCACCCAAAACAAGTGTTGAAGCCTATCGGAGGTTCTTGGACTTGTCTCGCTATCTTGAAGGAATTCAAGCGATGCCGAACAAGAGAAGTTGTGGCGGACTTCAAGGACATCAAGCTCGCACTTCTAGTGCGACTTTGGATTTCGCCACCTTGGTGAACAAAGCTATCAATGTCGAAACTGGTGCGGGGAATACGAGCTCTAAGGTAACCTGACACCGGCTCATCTTGGGCCCGTCCTGGAACCCAAGATATGGATTCCCAATAGCATGTACCAGCCCAATGCATACGCTTGGCGAACTATGCTACCTTCGCCTACAACTAAGCGGCGAACTTCGCTCCGCCACCCCAAGCTCTGTTCCTCCCAATAATGGCTTATGCGGTCGGACAGCGAGCAGTGCTAGAATTGCAGAGCGAAATCGGGGCCCTTCCCGGGGTGGCCGTGGAAACAACGAACCCAACAACGGCAAGTCTTATGGAAAGCTCGGGCCAACCACGTTGATGAATGAAGCTCGGACCAGCCCTTTTGTGATGGGTACCCTTCTCGTAAATTCAGTACGCATCTTTTTATTGATTAGGAGCATCACATTCATTCATGTCGAAATTTTGCATTCATGCATGGCCTTAAGCGAAACATGAATGCTTCACTATAGTACACACCCCGCGGGAATGTCGGACTTCCATGATTTTGGCAGCGTCCCGTTGAAATCGAAGGAATGGAATTCCTTGTCTCTCCTATCGTGCTAAAGTCTTGTAGCATTGACCTCATTTGGGGATGGATTGGTTGAAAGGCATCTGGCGACAATCGTTTGCGCCACTAAGACCGTCCCTCTGCACCCTGATGAAATTGCTACAATGCCGTCGGTTCAAAATGCGAGGCAAGGCTCTATGCATTGAATGCATTGAGCCGCACCCTGGGAATTGAAAACATTCTGTCGTTTGCGATTTCCAAGGCGTCTTTCTGAAGAACTTCGGGATTCCCCTTAGGGCTTTGTCATCGACTTGAAACCAGCACCACTCCTATAATAGCGTCCCTACAAGATCCCGCAGAACTCCTTGAGCTAAAGGAGAAATCGACAAATCTCTTCAAAGTGGTTTCATCCCCAAGTTGCTCTCCTTGGGGCACCTTCTCTCTTTGTCAAGAAGAAGGATGGGACAAACCGATTGGTTCAAGACTACCTCCTATAAATCAAGCTACCATTCAGAATAAGTATCCTCTTCCTCGGATCAATGATCTTTATGATCAAGCGGCTGGTTTCGGTGTTCTCGAAACTCGACTTGAGGTTGGGTTACCACCAGATCCGTGTTCGTGAGGAGGATATCCCCAAGACCCATTTGTGACTCGTTATGGTTCATCGTACACCGTCATGTCTTCGGCAACAATGCTCCACCACCTTCTCTGCGATGAACTATATATTCATGGATTACCTCGACAAGTTAAATGCGTGGTTTATCTGGATGATATCTGATCTATTCAAGAATGAAGAAGAACATCTTGAACATCTTAGTCTTGTCTTTGGAAAAGCTAGAGCATCAACTCTATGCCAAGTTCTCCAAATGTGAATTACGGCTTCCAAGTAACCTATCTTGGGCATGTCATTTCTAAGGATTATTGCCGTCAACCTGAGCGAGTTGGGCTATTCTCGATTGGACTCCTCGAAGAGCGTTAAGCAAGTCAAGTTTTTCGGTCTCGACTATTGCCGTCGATTAAATGAGAACTTCTCCAAGATTGCCAGCCTCACTAATCTATTGCATAAAGGCGTCAAGTTCAATGGCGATAATGTCGGGAAAGTTTCCGGGAACTCAAGGACAAGGACAACGCCCGATGCTAGCTCCTCCCGATACTAAGAAGGACTTACGTCATTTTGGGCCTTTCGTCAAGTTAGGCGGTGTCCTAATGCAAGATCGCAAAGTGGTTGCTTATGCCTCTCGCGTTTGCCCTCACGGGAGAACTACCCGTTCACGACCTCGAACTTGCTCTTCATTCATGCGCTAAGGATGGCGACATTACCTTTCGGTGTCGTTGCGAGATCTACTGACCACCAAAGTCTAAATTCTTTTACTCAGCCGGACCGAACCTCCGTCGGCGGAGATGGATGGAAGCATTGCGGAACTTTGATTTGGGAATCTCCTATCGCCGAGCAAGGCTAATGTGATGGCTGATGCCTTGAGCCCAAATCTTCCAACCACCTTGAGTTCACAAAGTTCAGCCCTCACTTGTTGAAGAATTCAGCGGGCTGAACCTCCATATTGTTCCTCGGTGCACTCGCCCCCCCTCCTCCGGAGTTCCCAAGATGAATCTCCGTGTTGTTCCCGAGGATCCCTCTTTACCGGCTGTTGAACCCGATCTCTTGGGCACCATAAAACAATCAGGGATCGACTCCGAGGTCTACAAGCTTAAACAAGGCGTGGGAAAAAATCCCTCATCCTTCACTATTCTTGATGATGGCGCCTTGTACTTCAAAGGCCGCCTAGGGTACCTTACCGCGGGACAACTGGATATGACTCGGAAGGTTATGCAAGAAGCTCATGATCCCTCTATGTATCCACCACAGCGGTACCAAGATGTATCAAGACATTTCAAAGATTCGGTGGTCTAATATGAAGCAGGACATTGCTCGCTATGTTTACGAGTGTGGCGTTTGCCGTCGTATCAAAGCGGAACATCAAAGGCCTCTTGGAACTCTGCAACCCTCTATTCCC
>JAHIAM010013311.1:0-37002 GCA_021605205.1 Aegilops longissima
ATTAACACCACGAGACCTTGAAGAAAGCATCACGAAAACTTGAATGGCTTGGATTCATCAAGAGGAGTCAAGGCAGGGCTGTGACAGTTTCTCTTTGAGGTATTAAAGCAACGTCACACTCGGGGAGCCAGACATACTTCACATGCTTCGGAGGGGTTGGAAAGAGGCTTGGCAATCTTAGAGAAGTTTCACGAATCTTGACAATAGCTTGCAAGTCCAAGAAAACTGGAAACTTGACATACGAGGGGTTCCCAATTCCAAGCTAGGAACCTTCTCGGGTTAACGATGCCCTTGGCGGAGATGATATGACCAAGATAAACACTTCATCAAGCCAAAATTCACATTTGGAAAACTTGCAAAATTGATGCTCTCGAGCTTGTCTAGCACCAATCGCAAATGTTTGGCATGATCCTTCTTATTCTTGGAAGACCAAAATATCATCAAGATAGACCAAGGCAATTCATTGGTGTAGGGGTTGAAGATGAAGTTCATCATTCGAGAGAATGTTGGAGGAGCATTGACAAGGCGAAAGACATGACGGTATATCCATAAACCAAAGCTTCGAATGTTGTCTTGGGAATATCTTGTTCCGAATTGCGATGATAACCCATCGAAGGTCAAGCTTGGAGAACACTTTAGCACCTTTGAGTTGCTCGAAAGCTCATTGATGTTGGGAAGTGGATACTTGTTCTTGATAGTCTTCTTATTCAATGGGCGGTTATCGGCCAAAATCGGTCCGTGCCATCCTTCTTCGGAAAAAGAACACCACAACCCCAAGGAATGAACTGATGCGTCAAACCGGCGCTCTTGTTCATCGAGCTGCTTCTTCCCTTCAGCTCATCAGGTCCAAGCTTGTATGGGCGGCTTGCAAGCGGGTTTATGCGGGCTCAAGATCGATCGAATTCAAGCGGCGGTGAGGAGGCATTCTTGGAAGCTCTTCGGAAAGACATCTTGGTACTCCCTTTGGGAATCGAGAATAGCATCAATTCCCCTTCTCATGAGAGAAAACAACCGAATGGTTTCATCACGGCGGCATAGATGATCACATCATTAGGGTGAGTCAATTGAATTTCCCGCAGCACAATCAAGTGAGCTTTGTGTTGAAAGCCGATCCATCCAGAATAAGATCAATATCCAGTCACCAAGGACAATTGGTTTAGCAATCTATATGCCCATCTTGGACATTGGAACCAACAAACTAGAACTCATGTGCTTTCCGGAAACAATTGCGATCTATCAAAAATTCAGTGAAATCATGCTTGGCAAAAACGGTCTTGACATGAAACAATCGATGCCGGTATCAAATAAGACTTTTGCGGGAATATCATTAAGCGAGAATTACCCATTATCACATCGAAGAATCCTCTGCGGCTGCATTCATCATTTCACCTTGGCATGCTTTGGATTATGCTTGACCCTTTGCTTGAAGATTTCACGGGAGGAGGCGGAAGGCGCCTTTGGTTGAAGCACTTGTTGCGTGTGACCTTCGTGACATTTGTGGCAAGTCACCTCGAAAGGGGCGTTGATAAGGCATTTGACTTTGGATCTTGAGAATTTGACTTTCGATAGCTTTGGGTTGGGTGGGTGGGAAGATCCACGACCACCGAGTTCTTCTGCGATAAGGGGAACGGGGAGGGGAAGGTAGAACTTTTCTTTGTAGCGCCACTTGAGAGGAAGAAGAAAGGGCATCCTGATTCTCTTCTTAGAAGCCTCACATTTGATGGGCAGCCTCTTGCTTGATGCCATGTTGTAGAATTCATCATACTTTTACGGCTCAAAAAGCAGAGCTAATTGCAGATCTTCTCAGACCACCTCTGAATTGATAGATCATACTCTTTTCATCGGGGACGGGGTTCTTGGGGCCCTTTTTAAGCGGAAGCGGGGGGCCCGAAGTTCTGGGGGCTTTGGGAAATATTGGTTTATTCCCTTTACAAGACATTTGTTGGGCCAAAATGCCTTGGGAGGGAAAATTGGGAACCCTTTCCCCAACCACCTTCCCTTTCCCCAAACCAAAACACCCTTTTTTGATGTGTTGAGCCTCCCGGAGGTGGATAGGTTGACCCTCCCTATTCTTGGATTCTTGGGGACCACTGAAATGTCCTTGATTTGAAAACAAAGACAAGTTTCCGGTAGAAATTGCAACATATATTTAAATAAACAGAAAAATGGCGTGTTCCAAAAACATAGCCTTAAGGTGAAACCCTTGATTAGGGTTGATGAAAAAAATAACAAAAGAATGGGAACAAATAAGTGGTAAGGATTACCCATAAAACCAAATATCGGGAAGAAATGCTGGACTACTTGAATCCCACCTTAAACTCGAAACTTTCGGTTTGCAATCTTTTGGGGATATAGGGGACACAAAATATATCACCCAAACTAACAATACCTAGATCATTTGTATCCATCCGTCAACACATAACCAAAAACCTTGAAATCGGTACCTCGACCTTGAAACATCCGTTATCGAGTTATGGCAATACTCGAGCTGCCCATCTTTGGGTTATCGGGGTTATCTCCCAAAACTGTACAAAAGAGTTTTCGATGTGGCAAAACTCGGTATTCGAACAACACGATAAAATTTGGGACAACACCTCGGGCTCAACTCCGGGAGCCACAACCCTAAATGTCGGGAGGCACCAAGAACAATGTTCTCACCAAACCATCAACGATTCCAAGATACCCGTGATCCTAAAAAATTTTTAGTGAAATTTGAGGAGAGGAGAGTCAAAACTTTCGTCGGGGGACCTCACGGGTACGAAGGATGGGGTAAAAATCCTACTCTCCGAATATATATCCTAAGACTCAAAACATTTTGTTCTAGACTCAACAACGCCGCAAACAATCAAGGGGCTCCTAAGTGGGGATTCATTACCAACATACGCCCTCGATCGGCTATATCTCCCATTGAGGCGACTTAGACATAACGCATTGAAAGCAATGCCAAAGTGAGGTAATCTTCACACAAATTAATACATAAGGAAAAAGATACATAGTTGGCTTCGATGCCACTTCACACAATACATAAATAAACATCCATCATCAGATTACACTCAAGGTCCTTGAACCAAAATAAAAAAGATACCCCAAATGCTACGGATCCCGATTGTCCCAAATCACTATGATCATCGGGAAAAGACACATAATGGACCACGTTCCTCGTCGAACTCCACTTGAGCTCGGTTCGTCATCTGCTTTGGCATCTCGCTGCAACTGTTTTGGTAGAATTGTGAGTCAAGGGGACTCCAATCTCACCGTGAGATCAAGACTATTTAAGCTTATAGGAAGGACGAGTTGTGAGGTGGAGCTACAAGCGACTAGCATATATGGTGGCTACATTAAAAAGAGGCGAGAAGAAGCAAAGCCGGTCGTGAAGCTAGTAGCGATCAAAAGTGATCTGAACTACTTCGTCAAACATAACTCCAACATGTTCACTTCCCGGACTCCGCGAAGAGACCATCCAGTTACCGGATGTGTATTTTAATTAAGGTCAACCGGGTTTTCTACCGGACATTAACAAATTCCCATCGCCTCATAAGGGCCGGCTTTGAAAGATAATACCTGCGGGGTGTCCCAACAACCCAAATAAGCTCTCACGGTCCGAAGGATATTCCTTCTGGGAAGACCCGATCGATCTGGAATCCCGGACTACAAGACATTTGACAACAATAAAACAAGACCGAAAAGCCGCCCGATTTGCCGACAAATCCCGATAGGAGCTGCACATATCTCGTTCTCGGGGCACATCCGGATAGGTCACCTGATAAAACCAAGCCTCGAGTTGCCCGTGGTGGCCCATCGCGGGTTGGGCCGCCTGAAAACCGGTCGGGGGTTAAAATAAAGATGACCCTCGGGCTCGCGAAAACCGGGGAAAAAGCAGGGGCAAATGGTAAAACCAATGTTGGGCCTTCTTTGGAGGGTCTTATTCAAAGCGAACTGTCAAGGGGTCCCATAAATCACCCAACCGTGTAAGGAAGCGAAATCAAGGAACATAACACGGTATGGCGGAAACTAGGGTGGCAAAGTGGAACAAAACACGGGCATAAGGCCGAGCCTTCCACCCTTTACCAAGTATATAGATGCATTAATTATAGCAGATATATTGTGATATCAACAAGTAAACATGTTCCAACAAGGAACAACATCTCCATGTTCAACAAGGAACAAACTTCATCTTCACGCAATAGCGCTATAAGAAATGAAAGCGGTAACATAAAACGGTTTGCTAGGAAAGGATGGTTAGGGGCTTGACATGGCAATATGGGGGCATGATAAGCAAGTGATAGGCATCGTAGCATAGGCATAGCAAAAGGGAGCATCTAGCATAGCAAAGATAGAAGTGATTTCGAGGTATGGTCATCTTGCCTACAAAGTTCTCGAGTTGTGAAAGCTTGATCCTCGTAAGCGTTTCAACAGGTTCCTTGTTCAGTACTCTCTCCGGCTCTACCCAAAGCAAAACACAAACAATGGAACCACAATAAATCAGGTGCAATGCACAAGCAACATGATCAAAACATGAATGATATCCGAGATTGATATGCAATTATCGTGCTCGGAAGGAAAATGATGAACCAAGCCAATTCAAACCAAGATGCCCTGGAAAGATGAGATGATTTCGGTTGAAATCGATATAAAGATCACGGAATCGGATCACGGTTTGCAAATGACAAGCAAAACAAGAATGGCACAAACGCCATTAACAGATGCCACATAGCAAGCAACAAGAAATTAAGCTCGACCCAAAGCGTACCAACAAATAATGATGATCTACTCAAGATGCTTGACAAAAGATGAACAGAGTCGTAAATCACATCATAACAGTTCCAAACAAGCATGGCAAAAGTGCAAAGATATCACTTCACAGACTGAGAAAATCTGAACATGGCGAATCAGCATCAGGAAGCAATGTTTGAGCAAGCAAACAACATGCTCAGGAACTTATAATAGCAAAACAAGGCATGGCATGAATCTACCAAAGCATAGAACAAAAGTCCTTGACCATGAGCCAAAGGATCGAGAAAATTAATAACAATTCAAATAGCAAGTTTAGTTAGATTCACAAGGGCATGACAAAAACAGATAACAAGTAGGCATGTTTAAGAGCTCGATGCACTCACTCGAAGCATTACATGATAAACTAAGCATACATACATCAAGAAACATGGAATAGAAGATATACATGGCAAGAACAACATCATAGCATACGGATCAACTACAACAACCTTGGCAAAATTGAATAACATGTAAACAATCTGCGAAACATTTTATAGCAAAAGTAGAGCTCGATTGACTCAAGCTATGGCACTCCATAATTGCAAACAAGGGCATGGATGGATAGAGCATAACCATATGTTCAAAACATCCTTCTGAAGTATCTCAAAATATGCATGGATCTCTGTAGCATCAAGTTAACATGGCATAAAAATATCAATAAAGCAGGTGAAATCAGCAACATCATGAGGCCTAGTTTGCATGCTTGTGCTAGTCACCACAGAGATCACAAAAATACATGCATACACCCATGGAAAGATGGCATGGCATATTACAAAACACATGTAGGACTCAAGTTCATAGGATGCACACATCAATCATGGAAAAATGACAAAAGTGCATGTTACATAAAATCGAAACTAACATCACATAGCCCTCTTCTAACAGCATTTCGGGCATCAAGATGAGCTCAAATGAAAATGATGCAATGAGAGAAATGATCTACTCATCGAGCGAACATTTCGTTATCTATCGCCCAAAGCGACCACAGGTGCAAGTTATGGCATGAAGAAAATGCAATAAAATAATCACATGAAAAGATTTAGAGGATTGGGGAAGGAATCAACCCCGGAAGCGCGCAGGCCCAGGTCGGGTTCGGAGGGCAGGAAGGAAGGAAGGAGAGGCGGCGGGATCTCACGGATCGCCGGCGGAGGCGGCAGGGAGGACGCCGGGAGGGCGGCTGGCGGCCAGAGCGCTGTGACCCGGCCAGCTGGCGGAGGGGCCCTTGCAGACTCTGGCCGGCCAGTGGCTGGCGGATGTGGCACCAGCGATTTCCGGCCTGTGGTGACGTGTCCGGCAGATCGGTTCCGTCCGGTGAGGGAGGGGGAAGGGTTAGGGGTGGGTGATCGGGATTTGGAAATGAGGGTGTTTTATAGGTAGAAGGAGCTAAAGGCTCAAATGAGGTCGGTTTTCGCCCACGATCGTGATCGACGGCGATGGACATGGAAGTGACTTAGATGGGTTATTGGGCTGTTTTGAGGGGTGTTGGGCTGCAACAAAAAGGCCTTCTTGAGAGTCGGTTAACCGTTGGAGTACCAAACGAGCTCAAATGACCGAAACTTGACGGGTTGGTCTACGGTGGTGTACCAAGGCCACTTGACAAACCTCGGTCCATTCGAGAAAGTTTAGTACCGCTCACGGAAAAAGCGTAAAGGGGCCGGGGAACATAAGGTCGGATTGCAAAGCGGACAAGGGGAAAATGCTGGAATCATGAGGCGAACACGTATGCAAATGAGATGCACATGATGACATGATATGAAATGCATGACATGGACAAAATGCAAAAATGAAAAAAACCCAACCATGGAGGAATATCATAACACAATGCGAAAATGGCAAGAGTTGGAGTTACAAATATGGAAAGATACATCAGGTGTTACTGCTTGCCGGGATGAATCTGAACTTAAGAGGCTGCGAGTTAAATGGAGTAAAGGATCTCTTAGAGATAGGATGAGACGACCCTGCTTTTGCTACTTCACCTATCTGTTTCTGATAAGGATTATGAATTCTCATTGATCTGATATAATTACTTTGGTTGAATCGATCCTTTTATGGCTATGAATCTGGCTTTGTGGCACATCTTACTAAGTTAAATGATATAGCTGCCATGTTTACTAATGATGAGAGATCGGCTACTTTTATATACTCAAAATATTTCCGTTCTCATTAAAGGGTGATGCTAAGATATGGGTTAATTCTCTTGATCCTGGTTTTGTCGTAGCCCCAGGGATATGATTTATTACTTCTCTGCTAAATATTTCCTGCTCATAAGAAACAAGCTACTTTGAGGGATATATATATAATTTTGTGCAAATTGAAGAAGTCTCCCACAAGCTTGGGGAGGCTTCTCAATTATAATGCTTTGCTGATCATCCTCTTAAAACTGAAATACTTGATATCTTTTATAATGGACTAACCGATGCTTCGGAGATTACGGATAGTTGTGCTGGTTCTCTTTTCAGGGGAAAGAACACCGAATGAAGCTGAAATTTTATTGAATAATATGTTGACAAATGAAAATAATTGGGCACCTCTGAGCCAACTCCGAGCCACTCTCAGGCCAATTCTTGAGCCTATTCCTAAACCAACTCCGAAGAGAGGTGTTCTATTTCTTAGTCCGAAGATATGCAAGAGGCAAAAATCTATGAAAGAAAAAAGGTATTAAAGCTGAAGATGTTAAATTTACCTCCTATTGAAGAAATACATGGTCTTAATTTACACTTTGTTGAAGAAGTGTATGATCTCAATCCCTTATTCTTTGAAGAACCTCCGATCCCGATATCCCGACACGGTAGTAAAGGTAAATTCTCTCTATAGATATGATAAAGCTGAAGTACCTCCTACTAAAATTGCTAGTCGATGCTTGGATGAGTTTGATAATTTTATGTTTAAGCAAGATGATTTAATGCTTATTTTGGTGACAATAAAACAGAATACCTTTATGATTAACCTTGGGTGATTATATGGCTAATATTAGAGGAGAACTTAAACTTTTAAAACATGCTTCTATGGTTACCACTAATGAAACAATTACTTAAAGCTCGAAAAATGCTTGATGAAACTTCCATTCGGAATAGCAAGGGTTGAAGGAGACCAGCTGGTGGTGTTCTGCTTTCACTCTTCGAGAATCACACTCATTCACAATTGAGCAATTTCTCGCTTCATTCGAGTCCACCAATATATTGCTAGGTCATGGTACATCTTCGTACTTCAGGATGAATGGATAGAAGAAGGGTTGTGCCTCATTCATAATGACTTTACGTAGATCACCCTTAGGAACCACAATCCGGTCCTCGAAGAAAAGTATCTTTGTCATCAATGTGGAAGCACTTGTACTTGGAAATGCCCTTGTCGATACCACGTTTCACCTTTTTCACCATGGTATCCGAGGAGTTGAGCCTCACGAATTTGATCTTCCAAAGTAGGAGAGACTATGAGGGTTGGCAAAAAGCCTTGAGGAACAACTTGAAGATTCAGCTTGAAAGCTTCACAAAGATCCGGTAGGAAGGGCTTGAGGATTAAAGCATTGCGATAGCCTTCTGCTCAAGGCATATGCAATGACATTGCCTTGCGGAGTATATTCAATACATGGGTTGTACTCTTGAATCATTTCGACCCATGAGTCTGCTGAGGTTGAGGTTGGGTTGAGTGAAGATATATTTGAGGCTCTTGTGATCGGTGAAAATGTCCACTTTCCTTCCCAACAAGAGATGTCTCCATGTTATTAATGCATGGACAAGCTGCCGTAACTCAAGATGGTGAGTGGGGTAGTTCTTTTCGTTTAACCCGGTGGCGGTATGTTACAACTCTCTTCTCTTGCATTAACACAGCAGAGACCTTGAAGAGAAGCATCTGAAGAAAACTTGAATGGCTTGGATTCATCAAGAGGAGTCAAGGCAGGGGGCTGTGAAGTTTCTCTTTGAAAGTATTGAAAACAACGTCACACTCGGAGACCAGACATACTTCACATGCTTGGAGGAGGTTGGAAAGAGGCTTGCAAATCTTAGAGAAGTTATCAGCGATCTTCGACAATAGCGCAAGTCCAAGAAAACTGCGACTGCTTGACATTACGAGGAGGTTCCCAATTCACAACTACAGACACCTTCTCGGGATTAACAAATACTTATGGCGGAGATGATATGACCAAGATAAAGCACTTCATCAAGCCAAAATTCACATTTGGAAAACTTAGCATAGAATTGATGCTCTCCGAGCTTGTCTAGCACCAATCATAAATGTTTGGCATGATCCTTCTTATTCTTGGAAGACAAAATATCATCAAGATAGACCAAGGCAATTCATTGGTGTAGGGGTTGAAGATGAAGTTCATCATTCGAGAGAATGTTGGAGGACATTGACAAGGCGAAAGACATGACAGTATATCCATAAGAACCAAAGCATTACGAATTTGTCTTGGGAATATCTTGTTCACGAATGTGAATCTGATAACCCATCGAAGGTCAAGCTTGGAAACACTTTAGCACCTTTGAGTTGCTCGAATAGCTCATTGATGTTGGGAAGTGGATACTTGTTCTTGATAGTCTTCTTATTCAATGGACGGTTATCGGCGCTTAAAGTCCGTTGCCATCCTTCTTACGGACAAAAAGAACACCACAACCCCAAGGATATGAACCGGTCGATCAAACCAGGCGCTCTTGTTCATCGAGCTGCTTCTTCAATTCCTTCAGCTCATCAGGTCCAAGCTTGTATGGGCGCTTGCAAGCGGGTTTAGTGCGGGCTCAAGATCGATACTTGAATTCAAGTGGCGGTGAGGAGGCATTCTTGGAAGCTCTTACGGGAAAACATCTTGGTACTCTAAAGCGGCGGAATCGAGATAGCATCCAATTACTTCTCATAGAGAAAACAACCGAATGGTTTCATCACGGCGGCAGATGATCACATCATTAGAAGAGTGAGTCAATTGAATTTCACAGCAGCACAATCAAGCTGAGCTTTGTGTTGAAAAGCCGATCCATCCGAGAATAAGATCAATATCCGGTCACCAAGGACAATTGGTTTGGCAATCTATAGTCGCCCATCTTGATAGCATTCGGAACCAACAAACTAGAACTCATGTGCTTTCCGGAAACAATTGCTAGAGAGTCTATCCAAAAATTCCAAGTGAAATCATGCTGTAAAAAAGCGGTCTTGACATGAAACAATGCGATGCACGATATCAAATAAGACTTTTGCAGGAATATCATTATTTGAGAGATTACCCATTATCACGGAAGAATCCTCTTGGCTGCATTCATCATGTTCACCTTGGCATGCTTTGGATTATGCTTGACCTTGCATTGCTTGAAGATTTCCACGGGAGGAGGCGGAAAGGCGTGGTTGAAGCACTTGTTGGCGTAGTAACCTTCTGCTGACATTTGTGGCAAGTCACCTCTGAGCGGGGCGTTGATAAGGCATTTGACTTTGGATCTTGAGAATTTGACATTACGATGCTTTGGGTTGGGTGGGTGGGAAGATCCACGACCACCTGAGTTCTTCTGCGATAAAGTGGCGGAGCAGAGGAGGTGGAAGGTAGAACTTTTCTGCTTAGCTGCCACTTGAGAGGAAGAAGACTGAAGCTGCATCCTGAATTCTCTTCTTAGAAGCCTCACATTTGAGCTGGGCAGCCTCTTGCTTGTGCCATGTTGTAGAATTCATCATACTTTTACGGCTCCAAAAGCACGAGGCTAATTGCAGATCTTCTCGAGACCACCTGCAATTGATAGATCATACTCTTTTCATCAGGGACGTCTTGCTTAGCGGCGAGTTTCTGGAGCTGGATATTGTATTGATACGGACATGTTGCCATGCTTGAGATTGGAACTCCCGCTTGCTCTCAACAACACTTTTGGAATGTGGTGAGCTCAAGTCTCGGGAACTCATCCAGGTAATGACCGACCTCCTCTGGAATCTTTGTATTCTGGAACCACTCGGCCTTGGTCCTTGAGTTGAAGCAAGCAAACTTGACAAAGTCCTCGGGTCGACATTGCTACATTCAAAATGTTCAGATGTCCACAAGCCAATCGTCGGCGTGTGTGGCCTCGACCTGGCCGAAAGACTTGGCTGATTAGCAAGGCCGGTGAGGGTAGCAAAGTGCGGCTGGTTGTTGCCTTGACCTTGATTTCCTTGATTGCCTTGCCCTTGATGCGCTCTTGCAAGAGCTGCAAAATCATCTGAGCATTGGCATTGGTGGCTGCCATGCAGTAGCTTGCCATGCCTCCGGAGGCGGAGGTGGAGTGGAGGTTCGGACTCCCATCATTGCGTTCCGGATTGAGCCGTTGGCGGAGCCATCTGAAGAGGGTGACATCCGCTAGCACTTTGATAAACAGATGAACACAAGTTGAATCAACGGATAGAAATTGCAACATATAGTCTTCACAATAAACATTCGAACAAGGATGAGCGAATGAATTCCAAAGTTAACATCACCGTCCATTAAGGTGAGAAGCCACTTGATTAAGGTTGATGAAAAAATAACAAATAGCCAGGAATAAATAAGTAAGGATTGCAATCGCAAACCAAATATCTGCGGGAAGAAATGCTGGGAGCTACTTGAATCCACCTATAAACTCGAAACTTTCTGGTTATGCAATCTGGTGTTGGGGATATAGGGGACACAAAATATATCACCCAAACTAACAATACCTAGATCAATTTGTATCCATCCGTCAACACATAACCAAAAACCTTGAATCGTGTACCTCGACCTTGAAAAGCATCCGTTATCGAGTTATGGCAATACTCCCGAGCTCGCCCGATCTTGGGTTATCGGGGTTATCTCTGCAAGCTTGCAAAAGAGTTTTCGATGTCGGCAAAACTCAGGTATTCGAACAACAGCGATAAAATTGTGCGACAACACCTCGGAGCTCAACTCTAGGGACACTTTACAACCCCTAAATGTCGAGGCACCAAGAACAATGTTCTCATCACCAAACCATCGCTTGATTCCAAGATACCGCGTGATCCTAAAAAAATTTTTAGTGAAATTTGAGGAGGAGAGTCAAAACTTCTCGTCGGGGACCTCACCAGTGTGAAGGTGGGGAGTAAAAAGAATCCTACTCTCGATATATATAATCCTAAGACTCAAAACATTTTGTTCTAGACTCAACAAGCGCGTGAAACAATCAAGCGGGGGCTCCTAAGTGGGGATGGCTCGATTACCAACATAGCAGCCCTCGATGCGGCTATATCTCCCGTAATAGCCAGCGACTTAGAGCATAACAGCATTAAAGCAATGCCGCAAGTGAGGTAATCTTCACACAACCATGTAATACACAAGGGAAAAAGATACATAGTTGGCTTCGATCGCCACTTCACACATACATAAATAAACATCCATCATCAGATTACACTCAAGGTCCGACTACAGAACCAAAATAAAGAAGATACCCCAAATGCTACAGATCCCGATTGTCCCAAGCTGGGCTCCACTATTGATCATCGGGAAAAGACATAATAATGACCACGTTCCTCGTCGAACTCCCACTTGAGCTCGGTTCGTCATCTGCCGCAGCATCGTCGGCTGCAACTGTTTGGTAGAATATGTGAGTCACGGGGACTCGCAATCTCCCACGTGAGATCAAGACTATTTAAGCTTATAGGAAGAGACGAGTTGTGAGGTGGAGCTGCGACAGCGACTAGCATATATGGTGGCTACATTGCAAAGAGGCGAGAGAAAGCGCAACGCGGTCGTGAAGCTAGTAGCGATCAAGAAGTGATCTGAACTACTTCGTCAAACATAACTCCAACACGTGTTCACTTCCGGACTCCGCGAGAAGAGACCATCCACGGTTACCTGCGATTGATGTGTATTTTAATTAAAATCGACCGGGTTTTCTACAGCGGACATTAACAAATTCCCATCGCCTCATGCATAGCGAGCACGGCTTTGAAAGATAATACCTGCTGGGGGTGTCCCAACAACCCATAATAAGCTCTCACGGTCAGCGAAGGATATTCCTTCTCAGGAGAAACGTCGATCTCGGAATCCCGGACTACAAGACATTTCGACAACAATAAAACAAGACCAGCAAAGCTGCCCGATTGTCTGAAACAAATCGATAGGAGCTGCACATATCTCGTTCTCGAACACATCCGGATGGTCAGCCTCTGAGTAAAACCAAGCCTCGAGTTGCCCGTGGTGGCCCCTGATCTGCTTGATTGGGGCCAGCACTCGAGGAGAAGTCGGGGGTTAAAATAAAAGATGACCCTCGGGCTCATGAAAACCGGGGAAAAAACTTGGTGGCAAATGGTAAAACCAATGTTGGGCCTTCTTTGGAGGAGTCTTATTCAAAGCGGCTGTCAAGGGGTCATAAATCATAACCCAATGTAAGGAGCGAAATCAAGGAACATAACACGGTATAATGAAACTAGGGTGGCAAAGTGGAACAAAACACGGGCATAAGGCGAGCCTTCCACCCTTTACCAAATATAGATGCATTAATTATAGCAGATATATTGTGATATCCCCAACAAGTAAACATGTTCCAACAAGAACAACATCTCCATGTTCAACAAGGAACAAACCTCATCTTCACTGCAACTAGGCGCTATAAGAGGGAGCTGAGCAAGCGGTAACATAGCCAAAGAGCGGTTTGCTAGGAAAGGATGGTTAGGGGGTTGGACATGGCAATATGGGAGGCATGATAAGCAAGTGATAGGCATCGTAGCATAGGCATAGCAAAAGCGAGCATCTAGCAAAGATAGAAGTGATTTCGAGTATGGTCATCTTGCCTACAAAGTTCTCGAGTTGTGAAAGCTTGATCCTCGTAAGCGTATTCAACAGGTTCCTTGTTCATGTACTCATCTCGGCTCTACCCAAAGCAATAACACAAACAATGGAACCACAATAAATCATGGTGCAATGCACAAGCAACATGATCACGAGAACATGATATGATATCACGAGATATGATATGCAATGCGTATCACGTGCTCCGGAAGAAAATGAACAAGCATCAACAGCAAACCAAGAATGCCCTGGAAAGATGAGATGATTTCGGTTGAAATCGATATAAAGATCACGGAATCGGATGCGGTTTGCAAATGACAAGCAAAACAAGAATGGCACGAATCGCCATTAACGACATGATGCCACATAGCAAGCAACAAGAAATTAGCTCTCACCCAAAGCGTACCAACAAATATGGGTGATCTACTCAAGATGCTTGACAAAAGATGAACAACGAGATCTGGCTAAATCACATCATAACGGTTCCAAACAAGCATGGCAAAGTGCAAAGATATCACTTCACGGACTTGGAAAATCTTGAACATAGAATCAGCATCGAGGAAGCAATGTTTGAGTAAACAAACTACATGCTACAAGAACTTATAATAGCAAACCAAGCATGGCATGAATCTACACAAAGCATAGAACAAAAGTCCCTTCGACCATGAGCCAAAGGATCGGAAAATGCAATAACAACCATGTCAAAATAGCAAGTTTAGATTATGATTGACAGCAGGCATGACAAACAGATAACAAGTAGGCATGTTTAGAGCTCGATGCACTCACTCTGAGCATTACATGATAAACTAAGCATACATACATCAAGAATACATGGAATAGATATACATGGCAAGAACAACATCATAGCATACGGATCAACTACAACAACCTTGGCAAAATTGAATAACATGTAAACAATCTGCGAGGCATTTTATAGCAAAAGTAGAGCTCGATTGACTCAAGCTATGACACTCCATAATTGCAAACAAGGGCATGGATGGATAGAGCATAACCATATGTTCAAAACATCCTTCTGAAGTATCTCAAAATATGCATGGGATCTCTGTATCAAAGTTAACATGGCATAAAAATATCGACAAAAGCAATTTGAAATCGGCAACATCATGAGGCCTAGTTTGCATGCTTGTGCTAGTCACCACAGAGATCACAAAAATACATGGCATACACCCATGGAAAGATGGCATGGCATATTACAAAACACATGGGACTCAAGTTCATAGGATGCACATCAATCATGGAAAAAATGACAAAGTGCATGTTACGATAATAATCTGAAACTAACATCACATAGCCCTCTTCTAACAGCATTTGGGCATCAAGATGAGCTCAAATGAAAATGATGCAATGAGAGAAATGATCTACTCATCGGCGAACATTTCGTTATATATCGCCAAGCAGACCACAGGTGCGAGTTATGGCATGAAGAAAATGCAATAAAATAATCACATGAAAAGATTTAGAGATTAGGGAGGAGAAGTCAACCCAGACTCTTGTGAGCAAAGGCGAGTCGGGTTCATGGGAGAAGAAGCCGGAGGAGGAAGGAGGCCGAGGCGGATCTCACGGATCAGGCGCCTGCCGGAGATGAGGCGACAGGGAGGACCCGCGGCGTGGCGCTAAGGCGAGGCGTGAGGCCTTGTGACCCAGCATGGCCCAGCATCGGCTGACGGGAGGAGCCCCACAGGCTCTGGCCAGGCTTGTTGGCCAGGCGATGCGTGTGTGATTCGTCCCGGCTGTGTGGGCGTGTCCATTAGTCGGACACGTCCGTGTGGGGAAGGAAGAGCAAGGGTTAGGGGTGGAGTGATCGGGATTTGGAAATGAGGGTTTTATAGGTAGAAGGAGCTAGGAAGCTCCAAATGAGGTCTGATTTTCGCCCACGATCGTGATCGAGCGACGATGGACATGGAAGTGACTTAGATGGGTTATTGGGCTGTTTTGAGGGGTGTTGGGCTGCAACAAAGGGCCTTCTTGAGAGTCGGTTAACGTTGGAGTACCAACGAGCTCCAATGACCGAAACTTGACAGGTTGTCTACGGTGGTGTACCAAGGCCACTTGACAAACCTCGGTCCATTCTGAAAGTTTAGTACCGCTCACGGAAAAAGCGTAAAGGGGCCGGGGAACATAGAAGTGGGATTGCAAAAGCGGACAACGGAAAAATGCTCGGAATCATAAGGGCGAATTATGCAAATGAGATGCACATGATGACATGATATGAAATGCATGACATGGACAAAATGCAAAATGAAGAAAAACCCAACCATGGAGGAATATCATAACACAATGCGAAAATGGCAAGAGTTGGAGTTACAAATATGGAAAGATACATCAGGGGTGTTACGCTTGCGGGATGAATCTGAACTTAAAGGCTGCGAGTTAAATGGAGTAAAGGATCTCTTAGAGATAGGATGAGACCTGACCCTGCTTTTGCTACTTCACCTATCGTGTTCTGATAAGGATTATGAATTCTCTGTTGATCTGATATAATTACTTTGGTTGAATCTGATCCTTTTTATGGCTATGAATCTGAAGCTGTTGTGGCACATCTTACTAAGTTAAATGATATAGCTGCCATGTTTACTAATGATGAGAGATCGCGCTACTTTTATATACTCAAAATATTTCCGTTCTCATTAAAGGGTGATGCTAAGATATGGGTTAATTCTCTTGATCCTGGTTTGTGCGTAGCCCCAGGGATATGATTTATTACTTCTCTGCTAAATATTTCCACGCTCATAAGAAACAAGCTACTTTGAGGGATATATATATAATTTTGTGCAAATTGAAGAAGAGTCTCCCACAAGCTTGGGGAGGCTTCTCAAATTATAATGCTTTGCACGATCATCCTCTTAAACCTGAAATACTTGATATCTTTTATAATGGACTAACCGATGCTTCGGAGATTACGGATAGTTGTGCTGGTTCTCTTTTCGAGGAAAGAACACGAATGAAGCTGAAATTTTATTGAATAATATGTTGACAAATGAAAATAATTGGGCACCTCTGAGCCAACTCAGCCAGCTCTGAGCCAATTCTTGAGCCTATTCCTAAACCAACTCCGAAGAAGAGGTGTTCTATTTCTTAGTCGAAAGATATGCAAGAGGCAAAGAAATCTATGAAAAAAAAGGTATTAAAAATGAAGATGTTAAGAATTTACCTCCTATTGAAGAAATACATGGTCTTAATTTACACTTTGTTGAAGAAGTGTATGATCTCAATCCCTTATTCAGAAGAACCTCCTGATCCCGATATCGACACGGTAGTAAAGGTAAATTCTCTCTATAGATATGATAAAGCTGAAGTACCTCCTACTAAAATTGCTAGTCGATTGCTTGGATGAGTTTGATAATTTTATGTTTAAGCAAGATGACTTTAATGCTTATTTTGGTGAACAACTAAAAGCAGAATACCTTTATGATTAAGCTTGGGTGATTATATGGCTAATATTAGAGGAGAACTTAAGCTTGTTAGCAAACATGCTTCTATAGTTACCACTACAGTGAGCAATTACTTAAAGCTCGAGAAAGAAGTGCTTGATGAAATGAATAGTAAGAAAAATGATTATCTTTGTTAGAGTGGCTACTAAACTGGTAGAATGACTCGGGAACCTTTGTATCGAAGGCCACCCTAAGAGAATCGAGCAAGATTCTCGGAGAAATAATATTGATATGCCTAGTTCTTCTAAAAAAGGAAGAAGAAAAATGATAGAACTGTGCAAAATTCTAGTGAACCTTTGCTGAACCACTGATAATCAAATGACATCTCTATATACGATCTTTGAAACAGTCACGGTAATGAACATGAACCTAGTGAAAATGTTAATGATGATGTTCATGATGATGCTCAACCTAGTAATGATAATGATGTAGAAGTTTACCAGCTGTTGATCTTGATAACCCACAATCAAATCAACATTATGATAAAGAGACTTCGTTGCTAGGAAACATGGTAAAGAAAGGGAACCATGGGTTCATAAACCCATGCCTTTTCCTCCCAAGCCATCCAAGAAAAAGGAAGATGAGGATTTTGGCGCTTTCTTTGAAATGATTAGACCCATCTTTTTTCGTGTCACGATTAAGCGATATGCTCAAAATGAATCCTTATGCTAAATATATGAAAGATATTGTTACAAATAAAGAAAGATACGAAGCTGAAATTTCCACCATGCACTAATTATACTTTTAAGGGTGGAATACCAAAGAAACTTGGAGATCGAGGAGTACCTACTATACCATGCTCCATTAAGAAAATTATGTTAAAACTGCTTTATGTGATCTTGGAGCGGTGTTAGTGTTATGCCTCTCTCTTTATATCATAGACTTGACTTGAATAAGTTGACACCTCTGAAATATCTTTGCAAATGGCTGATAAATCAAGCTGCTAAACACAGTCGGTATTTGTGAGGATGTACTGTTGTGGTTTACAAGCGTTACTATTTTAACGGACTTTGTTATTCTTGATATTCCGAGGCGATAGTATGTCTATTATTCTTGGAAGACCTTTCCTTAACACTAGAGGGCTGTTATTGATTGCAACAAAGGCAATATCACTTTTCATGTTAATGGTAATGAGCATCGGTACACTTTCAGAAACTACCTCAAGTTCATAGTATCAACTCTATTTGAAAAATTCCATCGATTATATTTGGAGTTTGAATTCCCTCTCCTCTTCAAGAAGAAATATGATATACTTATTATTGGGGATGTCCATATCCCGTTGAGCTAACATAGTGTTATTCAAACTTTCTCGGGTTCCATGTTAATGGAATGAGTTTGTTAACAAGACTTGATCAACCTTGTTAGTGGATTCTTTTTATGAGCATGGGATGAAACTAGAAGCACAAACTACGCCCTCTTTATATTTTTGTTCTTTAGTAGAAATAAAGTAAAATAGTATTTTTAATACATCTCCCGATTTATCCGTGCAATATAAAAATATCCCAAAATAAAAGTCCTCGAGAATGCCATGCCAATTTAATATGATGTTTTGGGGAATTTGAGGATTTTTAGTGCAAAAATTACATGCCACGACCACGAGGTGGAGGCGCGCCCTACCCCTAAGCGCTGCCTCGTGGGTGGGTGGCCCTCCTCAACTTATCCTGCACCCATCTTCTTCCTCTGCCTCCACAACCGAAAAACCAACTCAAGCTCGTGTTCGGCCACTTTTCTGTGATTTTCGATCTCCTTGCTCAAGCACCTCTCTCAGCTGCTTGGGAGATTGTTCCTTGGTATGTGACTCCTCCATTGGTCCAATTAGTTTTGTTCTAGTGCTTTATTCTTTGCAAATTTATGCTGCATAGGTGACCATGTTCTTGAGCTTGCATGTCAAATTTATATGGTTCCAAGTAGTTCTAATGCTTGATATATGCTCTAGGCACTTGTATGAGTAGTTGCTATCAGTTTATTGAAGTTGGTTCACTTTTGTTTGAAGTCACTAAAAATTTCAAATTATTTTTATAGAAAACAATATGTTTAGGAAGATGTTCCAAGGTGGTTCTTCAAGGAAGCAAGGTCGAGGCTTGCAATGCGTGATCTTGACGAGGAACCACCAAGAGGCGCTCTCGTGAGGCCTGTGAATGGCCTTGGAAAATTTTATGGATCAGCGGGAATCAAAGAAGAATTTAGCATATTTGCATAATGCGGTCTTGAGGACTTTGAGGTGACAAATGCCCCGATGTCGTGATCTCACAAGTTCATTTGTGGTGAGGTTTGAGTTTTCATCTTACGTAATTCTCCTTGAGTCATGTTTGACCTTTATGACAAATCTTATACCATGGACATAGGATTTCACTTTTGCTTGCAAACTTCCATCTTAGGGTAGTATCGAGGATCCCCTAAATCTGAATGTAAAGACTTTCTTGCTAGAATAAGCGTGGGGAATCTAGAGATATAACACGAGCCACTACGAGGGCATTCACTTTCCCTATACATTATTTGCTCTCTTCATAGGTAGATGCTTAAATGCTAAGGATGAAGCCACGTCACATGTGTGCCCTGGTCTCGGCATTCTTAGAAGTCTTTGTGTTAGGAGACCAATCTTATCATATGGAAGCCATTGTAGCTCGTAGGTTGCATCATAATAGACATATGGAAATTTCTTTGGAGGAATTTATGCAACAGCTAATTTTCTTGAGATAGACACTCATGAGGATGATATGGAGTTACCCCTACTTATTTAGATTTTGATTCTATGGTTTCCCACCGTTTGTTGAGAGGACTGAACCACCTCGATGTCGACTAATCTTTAACAAGCGGCATGTTGTCCATGTTACTCTTCTGCTCCTGCCTTCTTTGATTTTCGAACAAAGGAAGATATATTATTAGAGAGAAAGCGAGATGATGCGAGAGGAGGCGGAGGCGGCTCGGCATGCGCTCGGCTCGAGGCGATAGCGTTGCATCACATCACGACCCGGCTACACCTACGGGTATCCGCGAGCTATACGGCAATAGACCAACAGGCCAAACCCTAAGCTTGAGGGAGTCGTATTCCACCGACATTACATTTATGTTCACACACTCAGCTAGATGTCGGTGCTCATACTCTTTCAACGTAATATCCATGCTAGTTTATTTTCTTTTCACCTTTTCTTCTTGTGTGTTTAATAAACCTTAGAAAAAACCAAAAAATTAGTAGTAGTTTATATTTCCAGTAGTAGTATCTTTTTGCTTGTTGGGAGCTTTCCGTGTAAATAGTTTTATTTTCTTTCTTTTCTTTGAGGGGATGGAGAAGACCATGATTAAATTGTTGTAGTGGCTCTTATATGCATCATTGTTGATTTAACCAAGAGCCCATATTGCCTTGTCTTCTCCATTTATTGAATGCTCATGATTCGAGCAGTCAATGCGTGCACTCTTATTATTATTCATCGTTCGGTCGTTTGAAGTGAAAGGCAATTATGATGACATATATGATGGTGTTGAGATGGGAAAAGCTGGTATGAACTTCGACCTCTTTTGTTTTGTAAATATGATGAGTGCATCGTTCTTGATTCAGCTTATTATGAATAAACATGTTTGCAATGAAAATTAGAGATCATAGTTGCTTGTGCCATGCTTGATTAGCTATGAGTTATAATGGTTTTACCTTGCGTGCCAACATGCTATTGAGATGATTATGATGTGGTATGATAGGGTGGTATCCTCCTTTGAATGATTTAAGTGACTTGACTTGGCACATGTTCACGCATGTAGTTGAAACAAATCAACATAGCCTTCACAATATTTATGTTCATGGCGGATTATATCCTACTCATGCTTGTATTCAATGTTTATTAATTTTAATGCATGTTCATGATTGTTTATCGCTCTCTAGTAGGTAAGCTTCGGTCTTTTGCTAGCCTTCACTTGTACTAAGCGGGAATACTTCTTGTGCATCAATACCTTAAACCCCAAAGTTATGCCATATGAGTCCACTATACCTTCCTATATCGGTATCTACACGCGTTCCAAGTAAATTTGTATGTGCCAAACTCTAAACCTTCAAATAAACATTCTGTTTTGCATGCTCGAATAGCTCATATATCAACTAGTGCTGCCCTTATCTTCCGTGTTAAGCGGGTTATTCTCAAGAGGAGTGAGTCCGCTCCTCACTCCACGAAAAATGGCTGGTCACGGGATGCCCAGTCCATGCTTTATGCAAACTAGATCAAACTAATTGCAAACAAAACTCCCCACAGGACCCGTTGAATGTTGGAGGCACTTTCGTTGTTTGGCGAGCCATGGATTGATGCTTGTGGAGGAGGGTATATAAACTTTACCATTCTGTTTGGGAACTGCCTATAATTTGTTTAGCATGGAAGATATCGTCATCTCTAGTTGTTATGTTGACAATGAAAGTATGCGCTCAAAATATAATTTATCTCTATTTCAAAACCGAGCTCTGGCACCTCTACAAATCCCTGCTTCCCTCTGCGAAGGGCCTATCTATTTACTTTTATGTTGAGTCATCACCCTCTTATTAAAAGCACTAGCTGGAGAGCACAACTGTTATTTGCATTCATTATTGTTAATTTATATCGGGTGTGACTATGGTTGGATCTCTTTTACCATGAATTACTATGTCTAGTCAGTCCTTGATCTTGGAAGGTGCTCTGCATTTATGTTTTGCGGTATCAGAAAGGGCTAGAAGATACCATCTTGTTATATCATATTATGATTGTTTTGAAAGCGTTGTCATCGAGATATATTATTATGGCGCTCGCTGATTATGTTATTGATATGAGTAAACATGAGACACGAAATTATTGCAAGGTGGTTAGTTATGATCTTTCTTTGAAAACCTGAATCTTGGCTTGACATAAGTACAACAACAAAGCAAGCGAGTTTGTAAAAGTTTTCTTTTCTCTTTCGGTTTGTCAACTGAATTGCTTGAGGAAACAAGGGTTTAATCTTGGGGAGTTGATCACGTTATCAATCGTATCTACTTTTCCATTTTTGCCCTTGTTTTGGACTCTAACATATGATTGAATGGAACTAACCGGATGGCGCTGTTTTCAGCAGAATTGCCATGATGTTGTTTTATATGCGAGAAAACAAAAGTTCTCGAATGACCTAAAACTCCGCAGGATGTCTTATTAAAAATAATAAAAATCCTTGCAAAGATGAAGACGGGGGCCACACCACATCCCGAGTGGGGCGCCCCCCCCTCTGGCGCCCTGCCTAAAGCCCCCAGAGACCCTCCGGCCAACTCGAACTCCATATATTGGATTTCAGGAGAAAAAATCAAAGAAAGTTTCATCGCGTTTTACGATCTGAGCCGTAAGCCTAATCTCTCGAGAGGGCTGATATGGAGTCGGGGCTCCGAGAGGATTAAATCATTGTCGTCATAAACAACCATCCTCCATCACCAATTTCATGATGCTCACGCCGTGCATTAGTAATTCCATCGTATGCTTGCTGGGCGGTGATGGGTTGGATAGATTTATCATTGTCGAGTTATCTTTGTTGGGGTTAGATCCTAGTATCCACTATGTTACGAGATTGATGTTGCTATGACTTTCTTTGTGTAATGCTTGTCACTAGGGCCAGTGCCATGATTTCAGATCTGAACCTATTATGTTTTCATGAATATATGTGTGTTCTTGATCCTATCTTGCATGTCTATAGTCACCTATTATGTGTTATGATCCGACAACCCGAAGTGACAATAATCGGGATACTTCTCGGTGATGACCATAGTTTGAGGAGTTCATGTATTTACTATGTGCTAATGCTTTGTTCGGTTCTCTATTAAAGGAGGCCTTAATATACCTTAGTTTCCAATAGGACCCGCTGCCACGGGAGGTAGGACAAAAGATGTCATGCAAGTTCTTTTCCATAAGCATTATGACTATATTGAATACATGACTAAATTACATTGATGAATTGGAGCTAGTTACTGTGTCACCCTATGTTATGGCTGTTACATGACGAACCGCATCCGGCATTTTCTTGATTAAGTTGAGTGAATAGTACTTACATGTCGGAGGTAGTAAGCGCTTATGCGTCGTTTACATCTAGCACTTTTTGGTGATATTTTACATCATCTATTGCAGATGATATTAGGTCCCACTTGATTAACGTTGTTTGTCTTGTCTTGCTTGAGCCTGAGTCGCGTACACCTTAGCGGAGCTGCTCCAGACGGAACTGTCCATCCAGTGAACAACCCACGGCGTCGTTCCGAGGCCTTGGATCTTCTTCCCGCCTCAAGCACCAGCATCATCACCATCCTCCACGTCAACCCAATGATCGAGGTCCACAAGGCTATGCCAAGAGGTTGTACACGTCATCACTTTGTTTCTCCATTCCTCTGTTCTTCCAATTCATGTGAGCCAAACACCGAGTTGGCTGAAATCCTATGTTTCTAAATGCTCTGTTTGCGTGCATTCCTATCCTATTCTGTGTTTTTCTTGTCCCTGCGTTTATAGAATCCTCCAATTCTAAGGCCCTTACAGATTTACTTCATTTTCAGATTGGCGTAATAGAAAACTCATGTGTTATGTCACGCTCACCGTGTAGTCATCCACCCACATGACACGATAAGAGCGTTCACTCACAAGAAGATCCCCATCAGACTTTCTTTCGCCTCGGATCATCTTCCCCATTCTTTGGCACCATGCATTACCATCATCAACGAGCGAGATGAACCTAAGGACTACACAGTTCGAAGAGAGGTCATGATCTTTCATGTTTGCTTATGTTATACATCGGTTATTATTACACCTTTACTTTATCGTTCAATCTTGAGTTTTGAATTTCCCATGGGTCTCATATCGAGCTGACAGCGAATAGTATCATCTACTATCTGGTTCATCTGGGGTCTTCTATGTGGTTCATGTTGGGTGGGCAACAAACAATAGATGATCCATTGTCTATCTTTTAAGCGAAGCTATAATCTACCTCCTATCATTAGTTTAGATCCATCCACTCGTTTGCTACCATCAGGTCTTGATTTTGCATACCCCTTAGGCCTTACAAAATCTAACTATTTTTTATTATGCATGTGGATATTGTACACAATCGTCTTGAACATGTAGAAAAAAGAAGACATTGCGTCTTGAATATAATGTCATCTGACGCTTGCTCCATAGTGGTGGTAGTGCCCCCCCTCTCTTGCATTTCAGTTGTATTCGAGGAAGATAATTCAAATGGAATTCGGAAGGAAACCACTTTGTTTACCACACAGTGTTTGCTCTAACTTTGGCATCTTGACTCGATATGATCAAACTTCCATTCGGAATAGCAAGGGTTGAAGGAGACCAGCTGGTGGTGTTCTGCTTTCACTCTTCGAGAATCACACTCATTCACAATTGAGCAATTTCTCGCTTCATTCGAGTCCACCAATATATTGCTAGGTCATGGTACATCTTCGTACTTCAGGATGAATGGATAGAAGAAGGGTTGTGCCTCATTCATAATGACTTTACGTAGATCACCCTTAGGAACCACAATCCGGTCCTCGAAGAAAAGTATCTTTGTCATCAATGTGGAAGCACTTGTACTTGGAAATGCCCTTGTCGATACCACGTTTCACCTTTTTCACCATGGTATCCGAGGAGTTGAGCCTCACGAATTTGATCTTCCAAAGTAGGAGAGACTATGAGGGTTGGCAAAAAGCCTTGAGGAACAACTTGAAGATTCAGCTTGAAAGCTTCACAAAGATCCGGTAGGAAGGGCTTGAGGATTAAAGCATTGCGATAGCCTTCTGCTCAAGGCATATGCAATGACATTGCCTTGCGGAGTATATTCAATACATGGGTTGTACTCTTGAATCATTTCGACCCATGAGTCTGCTGAGGTTGAGGTTGGGTTGAGTGAAGATATATTTGAGGCTCTTGTGATCGGTGAAAATGTCCACTTTCCTTCCCAACAAGAGATGTCTCCATGTTATTAATGCATGGACAAGCTGCCGTAACTCAAGATGGTGAGTGGGGTAGTTCTTTTCGTTTAACCCGGTGGCGGTATGTTACAACTCTCTTCTCTTGCATTAACACAGCAGAGACCTTGAAGAGAAGCATCTGAAGAAAACTTGAATGGCTTGGATTCATCAAGAGGAGTCAAGGCAGGGGGCTGTGAAGTTTCTCTTTGAAAGTATTGAAAACAACGTCACACTCGGAGACCAGACATACTTCACATGCTTGGAGGAGGTTGGAAAGAGGCTTGCAAATCTTAGAGAAGTTATCAGCGATCTTCGACAATAGCGCAAGTCCAAGAAAACTGCGACTGCTTGACATTACGAGGAGGTTCCCAATTCACAACTACAGACACCTTCTCGGGATTAACAAATACTTATGGCGGAGATGATATGACCAAGATAAAGCACTTCATCAAGCCAAAATTCACATTTGGAAAACTTAGCATAGAATTGATGCTCTCCGAGCTTGTCTAGCACCAATCATAAATGTTTGGCATGATCCTTCTTATTCTTGGAAGACAAAATATCATCAAGATAGACCAAGGCAATTCATTGGTGTAGGGGTTGAAGATGAAGTTCATCATTCGAGAGAATGTTGGAGGACATTGACAAGGCGAAAGACATGACAGTATATCCATAAGAACCAAAGCATTACGAATTTGTCTTGGGAATATCTTGTTCACGAATGTGAATCTGATAACCCATCGAAGGTCAAGCTTGGAAACACTTTAGCACCTTTGAGTTGCTCGAATAGCTCATTGATGTTGGGAAGTGGATACTTGTTCTTGATAGTCTTCTTATTCAATGGACGGTTATCGGCGCTTAAAGTCCGTTGCCATCCTTCTTACGGACAAAAAGAACACCACAACCCCAAGGATATGAACCGGTCGATCAAACCAGGCGCTCTTGTTCATCGAGCTGCTTCTTCAATTCCTTCAGCTCATCAGGTCCAAGCTTGTATGGGCGCTTGCAAGCGGGTTTAGTGCGGGCTCAAGATCGATACTTGAATTCAAGTGGCGGTGAGGAGGCATTCTTGGAAGCTCTTACGGGAAAACATCTTGGTACTCTAAAGCGGCGGAATCGAGATAGCATCCAATTACTTCTCATAGAGAAAACAACCGAATGGTTTCATCACGGCGGCAGATGATCACATCATTAGAAGAGTGAGTCAATTGAATTTCACAGCAGCACAATCAAGCTGAGCTTTGTGTTGAAAAGCCGATCCATCCGAGAATAAGATCAATATCCGGTCACCAAGGACAATTGGTTTGGCAATCTATAGTCGCCCATCTTGATAGCATTCGGAACCAACAAACTAGAACTCATGTGCTTTCCGGAAACAATTGCTAGAGAGTCTATCCAAAAATTCCAAGTGAAATCATGCTGTAAAAAAGCGGTCTTGACATGAAACAATGCGATGCACGATATCAAATAAGACTTTTGCAGGAATATCATTATTTGAGAGATTACCCATTATCACGGAAGAATCCTCTTGGCTGCATTCATCATGTTCACCTTGGCATGCTTTGGATTATGCTTGACCTTGCATTGCTTGAAGATTTCCACGGGAGGAGGCGGAAAGGCGTGGTTGAAGCACTTGTTGGCGTAGTAACCTTCTGCTGACATTTGTGGCAAGTCACCTCTGAGCGGGGCGTTGATAAGGCATTTGACTTTGGATCTTGAGAATTTGACATTACGATGCTTTGGGTTGGGTGGGTGGGAAGATCCACGACCACCTGAGTTCTTCTGCGATAAAGTGGCGGAGCAGAGGAGGTGGAAGGTAGAACTTTTCTGCTTAGCTGCCACTTGAGAGGAAGAAGACTGAAGCTGCATCCTGAATTCTCTTCTTAGAAGCCTCACATTTGAGCTGGGCAGCCTCTTGCTTGTGCCATGTTGTAGAATTCATCATACTTTTACGGCTCCAAAAGCACGAGGCTAATTGCAGATCTTCTCGAGACCACCTGCAATTGATAGATCATACTCTTTTCATCAGGGACGTCTTGCTTAGCGGCGAGTTTCTGGAGCTGGATATTGTATTGATACGGACATGTTGCCATGCTTGAGATTGGAACTCCCGCTTGCTCTCAACAACACTTTTGGAATGTGGTGAGCTCAAGTCTCGGGAACTCATCCAGGTAATGACCGACCTCCTCTGGAATCTTTGTATTCTGGAACCACTCGGCCTTGGTCCTTGAGTTGAAGCAAGCAAACTTGACAAAGTCCTCGGGTCGACATTGCTACATTCAAAATGTTCAGATGTCCACAAGCCAATCGTCGGCGTGTGTGGCCTCGACCTGGCCGAAAGACTTGGCTGATTAGCAAGGCCGGTGAGGGTAGCAAAGTGCGGCTGGTTGTTGCCTTGACCTTGATTTCCTTGATTGCCTTGCCCTTGATGCGCTCTTGCAAGAGCTGCAAAATCATCTGAGCATTGGCATTGGTGGCTGCCATGCAGTAGCTTGCCATGCCTCCGGAGGCGGAGGTGGAGTGGAGGTTCGGACTCCCATCATTGCGTTCCGGATTGAGCCGTTGGCGGAGCCATCTGAAGAGGGTGACATCCGCTAGCACTTTGATAAACAGATGAACACAAGTTGAATCAACGGATAGAAATTGCAACATATAGTCTTCACAATAAACATTCGAACAAGGATGAGCGAATGAATTCCAAAGTTAACATCACCGTCCATTAAGGTGAGAAGCCACTTGATTAAGGTTGATGAAAAAATAACAAATAGCCAGGAATAAATAAGTAAGGATTGCAATCGCAAACCAAATATCTGCGGGAAGAAATGCTGGGAGCTACTTGAATCCACCTATAAACTCGAAACTTTCTGGTTATGCAATCTGGTGTTGGGGATATAGGGGACACAAAATATATCACCCAAACTAACAATACCTAGATCAATTTGTATCCATCCGTCAACACATAACCAAAAACCTTGAATCGTGTACCTCGACCTTGAAAAGCATCCGTTATCGAGTTATGGCAATACTCCCGAGCTCGCCCGATCTTGGGTTATCGGGGTTATCTCTGCAAGCTTGCAAAAGAGTTTTCGATGTCGGCAAAACTCAGGTATTCGAACAACAGCGATAAAATTGTGCGACAACACCTCGGAGCTCAACTCTAGGGACACTTTACAACCCCTAAATGTCGAGGCACCAAGAACAATGTTCTCATCACCAAACCATCGCTTGATTCCAAGATACCGCGTGATCCTAAAAAAATTTTTAGTGAAATTTGAGGAGGAGAGTCAAAACTTCTCGTCGGGGACCTCACCAGTGTGAAGGTGGGGAGTAAAAAGAATCCTACTCTCGATATATATAATCCTAAGACTCAAAACATTTTGTTCTAGACTCAACAAGCGCGTGAAACAATCAAGCGGGGGCTCCTAAGTGGGGATGGCTCGATTACCAACATAGCAGCCCTCGATGCGGCTATATCTCCCGTAATAGCCAGCGACTTAGAGCATAACAGCATTAAAGCAATGCCGCAAGTGAGGTAATCTTCACACAACCATGTAATACACAAGGGAAAAAGATACATAGTTGGCTTCGATCGCCACTTCACACATACATAAATAAACATCCATCATCAGATTACACTCAAGGTCCGACTACAGAACCAAAATAAAGAAGATACCCCAAATGCTACAGATCCCGATTGTCCCAAGCTGGGCTCCACTATTGATCATCGGGAAAAGACATAATAATGACCACGTTCCTCGTCGAACTCCCACTTGAGCTCGGTTCGTCATCTGCCGCAGCATCGTCGGCTGCAACTGTTTGGTAGAATATGTGAGTCACGGGGACTCGCAATCTCCCACGTGAGATCAAGACTATTTAAGCTTATAGGAAGAGACGAGTTGTGAGGTGGAGCTGCGACAGCGACTAGCATATATGGTGGCTACATTGCAAAGAGGCGAGAGAAAGCGCAACGCGGTCGTGAAGCTAGTAGCGATCAAGAAGTGATCTGAACTACTTCGTCAAACATAACTCCAACACGTGTTCACTTCCGGACTCCGCGAGAAGAGACCATCCACGGTTACCTGCGATTGATGTGTATTTTAATTAAAATCGACCGGGTTTTCTACAGCGGACATTAACAAATTCCCATCGCCTCATGCATAGCGAGCACGGCTTTGAAAGATAATACCTGCTGGGGGTGTCCCAACAACCCATAATAAGCTCTCACGGTCAGCGAAGGATATTCCTTCTCAGGAGAAACGTCGATCTCGGAATCCCGGACTACAAGACATTTCGACAACAATAAAACAAGACCAGCAAAGCTGCCCGATTGTCTGAAACAAATCGATAGGAGCTGCACATATCTCGTTCTCGAACACATCCGGATGGTCAGCCTCTGAGTAAAACCAAGCCTCGAGTTGCCCGTGGTGGCCCCTGATCTGCTTGATTGGGGCCAGCACTCGAGGAGAAGTCGGGGGTTAAAATAAAAGATGACCCTCGGGCTCATGAAAACCGGGGAAAAAACTTGGTGGCAAATGGTAAAACCAATGTTGGGCCTTCTTTGGAGGAGTCTTATTCAAAGCGGCTGTCAAGGGGTCATAAATCATAACCCAATGTAAGGAGCGAAATCAAGGAACATAACACGGTATAATGAAACTAGGGTGGCAAAGTGGAACAAAACACGGGCATAAGGCGAGCCTTCCACCCTTTACCAAATATAGATGCATTAATTATAGCAGATATATTGTGATATCCCCAACAAGTAAACATGTTCCAACAAGAACAACATCTCCATGTTCAACAAGGAACAAACCTCATCTTCACTGCAACTAGGCGCTATAAGAGGGAGCTGAGCAAGCGGTAACATAGCCAAAGAGCGGTTTGCTAGGAAAGGATGGTTAGGGGGTTGGACATGGCAATATGGGAGGCATGATAAGCAAGTGATAGGCATCGTAGCATAGGCATAGCAAAAGCGAGCATCTAGCAAAGATAGAAGTGATTTCGAGTATGGTCATCTTGCCTACAAAGTTCTCGAGTTGTGAAAGCTTGATCCTCGTAAGCGTATTCAACAGGTTCCTTGTTCATGTACTCATCTCGGCTCTACCCAAAGCAATAACACAAACAATGGAACCACAATAAATCATGGTGCAATGCACAAGCAACATGATCACGAGAACATGATATGATATCACGAGATATGATATGCAATGCGTATCACGTGCTCCGGAAGAAAATGAACAAGCATCAACAGCAAACCAAGAATGCCCTGGAAAGATGAGATGATTTCGGTTGAAATCGATATAAAGATCACGGAATCGGATGCGGTTTGCAAATGACAAGCAAAACAAGAATGGCACGAATCGCCATTAACGACATGATGCCACATAGCAAGCAACAAGAAATTAGCTCTCACCCAAAGCGTACCAACAAATATGGGTGATCTACTCAAGATGCTTGACAAAAGATGAACAACGAGATCTGGCTAAATCACATCATAACGGTTCCAAACAAGCATGGCAAAGTGCAAAGATATCACTTCACGGACTTGGAAAATCTTGAACATAGAATCAGCATCGAGGAAGCAATGTTTGAGTAAACAAACTACATGCTACAAGAACTTATAATAGCAAACCAAGCATGGCATGAATCTACACAAAGCATAGAACAAAAGTCCCTTCGACCATGAGCCAAAGGATCGGAAAATGCAATAACAACCATGTCAAAATAGCAAGTTTAGATTATGATTGACAGCAGGCATGACAAACAGATAACAAGTAGGCATGTTTAGAGCTCGATGCACTCACTCTGAGCATTACATGATAAACTAAGCATACATACATCAAGAATACATGGAATAGATATACATGGCAAGAACAACATCATAGCATACGGATCAACTACAACAACCTTGGCAAAATTGAATAACATGTAAACAATCTGCGAGGCATTTTATAGCAAAAGTAGAGCTCGATTGACTCAAGCTATGACACTCCATAATTGCAAACAAGGGCATGGATGGATAGAGCATAACCATATGTTCAAAACATCCTTCTGAAGTATCTCAAAATATGCATGGGATCTCTGTATCAAAGTTAACATGGCATAAAAATATCGACAAAAGCAATTTGAAATCGGCAACATCATGAGGCCTAGTTTGCATGCTTGTGCTAGTCACCACAGAGATCACAAAAATACATGGCATACACCCATGGAAAGATGGCATGGCATATTACAAAACACATGGGACTCAAGTTCATAGGATGCACATCAATCATGGAAAAAATGACAAAGTGCATGTTACGATAATAATCTGAAACTAACATCACATAGCCCTCTTCTAACAGCATTTGGGCATCAAGATGAGCTCAAATGAAAATGATGCAATGAGAGAAATGATCTACTCATCGGCGAACATTTCGTTATATATCGCCAAGCAGACCACAGGTGCGAGTTATGGCATGAAGAAAATGCAATAAAATAATCACATGAAAAGATTTAGAGATTAGGGAGGAGAAGTCAACCCAGACTCTTGTGAGCAAAGGCGAGTCGGGTTCATGGGAGAAGAAGCCGGAGGAGGAAGGAGGCCGAGGCGGATCTCACGGATCAGGCGCCTGCCGGAGATGAGGCGACAGGGAGGACCCGCGGCGTGGCGCTAAGGCGAGGCGTGAGGCCTTGTGACCCAGCATGGCCCAGCATCGGCTGACGGGAGGAGCCCCACAGGCTCTGGCCAGGCTTGTTGGCCAGGCGATGCGTGTGTGATTCGTCCCGGCTGTGTGGGCGTGTCCATTAGTCGGACACGTCCGTGTGGGGAAGGAAGAGCAAGGGTTAGGGGTGGAGTGATCGGGATTTGGAAATGAGGGTTTTATAGGTAGAAGGAGCTAGGAAGCTCCAAATGAGGTCTGATTTTCGCCCACGATCGTGATCGAGCGACGATGGACATGGAAGTGACTTAGATGGGTTATTGGGCTGTTTTGAGGGGTGTTGGGCTGCAACAAAGGGCCTTCTTGAGAGTCGGTTAACGTTGGAGTACCAACGAGCTCCAATGACCGAAACTTGACAGGTTGTCTACGGTGGTGTACCAAGGCCACTTGACAAACCTCGGTCCATTCTGAAAGTTTAGTACCGCTCACGGAAAAAGCGTAAAGGGGCCGGGGAACATAGAAGTGGGATTGCAAAAGCGGACAACGGAAAAATGCTCGGAATCATAAGGGCGAATTATGCAAATGAGATGCACATGATGACATGATATGAAATGCATGACATGGACAAAATGCAAAATGAAGAAAAACCCAACCATGGAGGAATATCATAACACAATGCGAAAATGGCAAGAGTTGGAGTTACAAATATGGAAAGATACATCAGGGGTGTTACGCTTGCGGGATGAATCTGAACTTAAAGGCTGCGAGTTAAATGGAGTAAAGGATCTCTTAGAGATAGGATGAGACCTGACCCTGCTTTTGCTACTTCACCTATCGTGTTCTGATAAGGATTATGAATTCTCTGTTGATCTGATATAATTACTTTGGTTGAATCTGATCCTTTTTATGGCTATGAATCTGAAACTGTTGTGGCACATCTTACTAAGTTAAATGATATAGCTGCCATGTTTACTAATGATGAGAGATCGCGCTACTTTTATATACTCAAAATATTTCCGTTCTCATTAAAGGGTGATGCTAAGATATGGGTTAATTCTCTTGATCCTGGTTTGTGCGTAGCCCCAGGGATATGATTTATTACTTCTCTGCTAAATATTTCCACGCTCATAAGAAACAAGCTACTTTGAGGGATATATATATAATTTTGTGCAAATTGAAGAAGAGTCTCCCACAAGCTTGGGGAGGCTTCTCAAATTATAATGCTTTGCACGATCATCCTCTTAAACCTGAAATACTTGATATCTTTTATAATGGACTAACCGATGCTTCGGAGATTACGGATAGTTGTGCTGGTTCTCTTTTCGAGGAAAGAACACGAATGAAGCTGAAATTTTATTGAATAATATGTTGACAAATGAAAATAATTGGGCACCTCTGAGCCAACTCAGCCAGCTCTGAGCCAATTCTTGAGCCTATTCCTAAACCAACTCCGAAGAAGAGGTGTTCTATTTCTTAGTCGAAAGATATGCAAGAGGCAAAGAAATCTATGAAAAAAAAGGTATTAAAAATGAAGATGTTAAGAATTTACCTCCTATTGAAGAAATACATGGTCTTAATTTACACTTTGTTGAAGAAGTGTATGATCTCAATCCCTTATTCAGAAGAACCTCCTGATCCCGATATCGACACGGTAGTAAAGGTAAATTCTCTCTATAGATATGATAAAGCTGAAGTACCTCCTACTAAAATTGCTAGTCGATTGCTTGGATGAGTTTGATAATTTTATGTTTAAGCAAGATGACTTTAATGCTTATTTTGGTGAACAACTAAAAGCAGAATACCTTTATGATTAAGCTTGGGTGATTATATGGCTAATATTAGAGGAGAACTTAAGCTTGTTAGCAAACATGCTTCTATAGTTACCACTACAGTGAGCAATTACTTAAAGCTCGAGAAAGAAGTGCTTGATGAAATGAATAGTAAGAAAAATGATTATCTTTGTTAGAGTGGCTACTAAACTGGTAGAATGACTCGGGAACCTTTGTATCGAAGGCCACCCTAAGAGAATCGAGCAAGATTCTCGGAGAAATAATATTGATATGCCTAGTTCTTCTAAAAAAGGAAGAAGAAAAATGATAGAACTGTGCAAAATTCTAGTGAACCTTTGCTGAACCACTGATAATCAAATGACATCTCTATATACGATCTTTGAAACAGTCACGGTAATGAACATGAACCTAGTGAAAATGTTAATGATGATGTTCATGATGATGCTCAACCTAGTAATGATAATGATGTAGAAGTTTACCAGCTGTTGATCTTGATAACCCACAATCAAATCAACATTATGATAAAGAGACTTCGTTGCTAGGAAACATGGTAAAGAAAGGGAACCATGGGTTCATAAACCCATGCCTTTTCCTCCCAAGCCATCCAAGAAAAAGGAAGATGAGGATTTTGGCGCTTTCTTTGAAATGATTAGACCCATCTTTTTTCGTGTCACGATTAAGCGATATGCTCAAAATGAATCCTTATGCTAAATATATGAAAGATATTGTTACAAATAAAGAAAGATACGAAGCTGAAATTTCCACCATGCACTAATTATACTTTTAAGGGTGGAATACCAAAGAAACTTGGAGATCGAGGAGTACCTACTATACCATGCTCCATTAAGAAAATTATGTTAAAACTGCTTTATGTGATCTTGGAGCGGTGTTAGTGTTATGCCTCTCTCTTTATATCATAGACTTGACTTGAATAAGTTGACACCTCTGAAATATCTTTGCAAATGGCTGATAAATCAAGCTGCTAAACACAGTCGGTATTTGTGAGGATGTACTGTTGTGGTTTACAAGCGTTACTATTTTAACGGACTTTGTTATTCTTGATATTCCGAGGCGATAGTATGTCTATTATTCTTGGAAGACCTTTCCTTAACACTAGAGGGCTGTTATTGATTGCAACAAAGGCAATATCACTTTTCATGTTAATGGTAATGAGCATCGGTACACTTTCAGAAACTACCTCAAGTTCATAGTATCAACTCTATTTGAAAAATTCCATCGATTATATTTGGAGTTTGAATTCCCTCTCCTCTTCAAGAAGAAATATGATATACTTATTATTGGGGATGTCCATATCCCGTTGAGCTAACATAGTGTTATTCAAACTTTCTCGGGTTCCATGTTAATGGAATGAGTTTGTTAACAAGACTTGATCAACCTTGTTAGTGGATTCTTTTTATGAGCATGGGATGAAACTAGAAGCACAAACTACGCCCTCTTTATATTTTTGTTCTTTAGTAGAAATAAAGTAAAATAGTATTTTTAATACATCTCCCGATTTATCCGTGCAATATAAAAATATCCCAAAATAAAAGTCCTCGAGAATGCCATGCCAATTTAATATGATGTTTTGGGGAATTTGAGGATTTTTAGTGCAAAAATTACATGCCACGACCACGAGGTGGAGGCGCGCCCTACCCATCGCCTCATAACCGCGGCATGGCTTTCAAAGATATTACCTGCAGGGTGTCCCAACTTAGCCCATTATAAGCTCTCACGGTCAAGGATTATTCTTCACCGGAAGACCCGATCAATCTCGAATCCGGACTACAAGACATTTCGACAGAAATAAAACAAGACCAGCAAAGCCGCCTCGATTGTGCCGACAACCCGATAGGAGCTGCACATATCTCGCTCGGGCACATCCGGATGAGCAAGACGACGGCAACCGAAGATGCCCCAAGTTGCCTCGGTGGCACCGCAAGTGGCTCTAGTTTGGACCAACACTCGAGGAGCATTGGCGGGGTTTAAAATAAGATGACCCTCGCTCGAAAACCCGGGAAAAGGCTTAGGTGGCAAATGGTAAAACCAATGTTGGGCCTTCTGGACGAGTCTTATTCAAAGAACTGTCAAGGGGTCCCATAAATCACCCAACCGTAAGGAACGCAAAATCAAGGAACATAACACCGGTATGACGGAAACTAGGGTGGCAAGTGGAACAAAACACGTGCATAAGGCCGAGCCTTCCACCCTTTACCAAGTATATAGATGCATTAATTATAGCAGATATGTATTGTGATATCCCCAACAAGTAAACATGTTCCAAAAGGAACAACATCTCCATGTTCCAACAAGGAACAAACTTCACTTCACTCGCAACTAGCAACGCTATAAGAAGGCTGAGAAAGCGGTAACATAGCCAATCAACGGTTTGCTAGGAAAGGATGGTTAGGGGCTGACATGGCAATATGGGTGGCATGATATAGCAAGTGGTAGGCATCGCAGCATAGGCATAGCAAAAGAGCGAGCAACTAGCATAGCAAAGATAGAAGTGATTTCGAGGGTATGGTCATCTTGCTCGCAATGTTCTCGAGTTGTCGAAAGCTTGATCCTCGAAACGTCCTCAACAGGCTCCTCGTTCACGCATCGTCTCCGACTCTACCCAAAGCAACAACACAAACAAAGGAACCACAATAAATCACGGTGCAATGCACAATCCCGACTCTACCAAAACATGACATGATATGCATGATGCGGTATGCAATGCTTATGTGCGCTCGGAAGGTAATGATGAACCAGGCATCAACTTGGCAAACCAAGCATGCCACTGAAAGATGAGATGATTTCGTTGAAATCGATATAAAGATCACCGGAAACGGATGCACGGTTTGCAAATGGCAAGCAAAACAAGAATGGCGCAAATCTGCCATTAACAGCATGATGCCACTTAGCAAGCAACAAATAATTAAGCTACTGCACCCAAACGTATCAAAAAGCACATGGCAGTGATCTACACATGATGCTCGACAAAAGATGAGCACTGAGCTACGGCTAGTTCACATCATAACAGGTTCAAACAAGCATGGCAAAAGTGCAATAATAATCAGGCTGGACATGGCAAAACAGTAACTGGTTGCAATGTTCAGAGCATCAAAACTACATCCTACAGGACCTAAAATAGCAAAACATGGCATGGCATGAATCTACTCAAAGCATATTTCAAAAGTCCCTTACTGACCATAAGCCAAAAGGACTAGAAAATATAGTAACACCCATGTCAATATTGAAAGTCTTGTTAACAGATTCAGCAACTTGACATGTCAAAAACTGATAACGAGATGGCATGTTTACAAGCTCAATGCACTACTACAGAGCCTCAAATAATAAACTAAGCATACATACATCAAGAAGACATGACATAGAAGACATACATGGCAAGAACACTAACATAGCCTATACGGGTCAACCACAACATCCTCGCAAAATTGAATAACACGATACAATCTGCCAGAAAACATTTGGTAGCAAAAGTAGAGCCGATTGACTCAAGCTATGGCATCCCATAATTGCAAAAAAAGGCATGGATGGATAGAGCAAGTCATGCTTTACAAAACACCCTTACTGAAGTATCTCAAAATATGCATAGATCTCTCGGTATCATCAAGTAAACATGGCATCAAAATCAGCTAAAACAGGGCTGAAATCAGCAACAATAGGACACCTACTTTGCATGCTTGTGCTAGTCACC
>JAHIAM010013312.1:0-11268 GCA_021605205.1 Aegilops longissima
TGACTTTAATGCTTATTTTGGTGAACAATTAAAACGAATACCTTTATGATTAAGCGCGGGTGATTATATGGCTGATATTAAGGTGAACTTAAATTGTTAGCAAACTGCTTCTATGGTTACCACTCAAGTAGAACAATACTTAAAGCTCGAAATAATGCTTGATGAAATGAAAAAGAAAAATGATTATCTTGTTAAAGTGGCTACTAGAATGGTAAATGACTCGGGAACCTTTTATCCGAAGGCCACCCTAAGAGAATCGAGCAAGATTCTCAGAAATAATATTGATATACCTAGTTCTTCTAAAAGGAAGAAAAAGAAAAATGATAGGATGTTGCAAACTTCTAGTGAACCTATTTGAACCACGAGAATCCAAATGATATCTCTTTCGATTTAAACACAATCGTAATGAACATGAACCTAGTGAAAATGTTAATGATGATGCTCAACCTAGTAATGATAATGAAGTAGAAGTTGAACCTCTGTTGATCTTGATAACCCACAATCAAAGAATCAACGTTATGATAAAAGAGACTTTGTTGCTAGGCATGGTAAAGAAAGAAACCATGGGTTCGAAAACCCATGCCTTTTCCTCAAACCATCCAAGAAAAAGGATGATGAGGATTTTGGCCTTTTTTGAAATGATTAGACCCATCTTTTTTGCATCGATTAATAGGTTAAAACAAATCCTTATCTAAGTATATGAATGGTATCAAACAAATAAAAGAAAGATACCGAAGCTGAAATTTCCACCATGCTTGCTAATTATACTTTTAAGGGTGGAATACCAAAAAAACTTGGAGATCAGGAATACCTACTATACCATGCTCCATTAAGAAATTATGTTAAAACTTCTTTATGTGATCTTGGAGCCGGTGTTAGTGTTATGCCTCTCTCTTTATATCGTGACTTGACTTGAATAAGTTGACACCTCTGAAATATCTTTGCAAATGGCGATAAATCAACGATCACCCGGTATTTGTGAGGATGTGCTGTCGTGGTTGCAAATGTTACTATTTTAACGGACTTTGTTATTCTTGATATTCAGGGCGATAGTATGTCTATTATTCTTGGAAGACCTTTCCTTAATCTGCGGGGGCTATTATTGATTGCAAAAGGCAATGTCACTTTTCATGTTAATGGTAATGAGCACGGTACACTTTGAAACAACCTCAAGTTTATAGTATCAACTCTATTGGAAAAATTCCATCGATTATTTTTGGAGGTTTGAATTTCCTCTTCCCTTCAAGAAAATGATATACTTATTATTGGGGATGTCCATATCCCGTTGAGTAAATAGTGTTATTGAAATTTCTCGGTTTCATGTTAATGGAATGAGTTTGTTAACAAGACTTGATCAACCTTGTTAGTGGATTCCTTTTGATGAGCATGAGATGGATGAAACTAAACACAATTCTCCCTCTTTATATTCTCATTATTTAGTAAAAATAAAGTAAAATAGTATTTTTAATACTCTCTGACTTATCCGTGCAATATAAAAATATCCAAAAATAAAAGTCCTCGAATGCCATGCCAATTTAATATGATATTTTGGAATATTTGAGGATTCTTGTGCAAAAATTACCGGGGGGCTGCCACCTCCAGGGGGGCGCACCCTACCCCCGGCCCCCCCTCATGGGCCCACGGTGGCCCTCCTCCATATCCTGCACCCTCTTCTTCCTCTTCTCACACAAACCGAAAAACCAACTCAAGCTCGTGTTTACCACTTTTCTTGGATTTTGATCTCCTTGCTCAAGCACCTCTCATAAAACTGCTTGGGAGATTGTTCCTTGGTATGTGACTCCTCCATTGGTCCAATTAGTTTTTGTTCTAGTGCTTTATTCATTGCAAATTTGTGCTGCATAGGTGACCATGTTCTTGAGCTTGCATGTCAAATTTATATGGTTCCAAGTAGTTCTAATGCTTGATATATGCTCTAGGCACTTGTAGAGGTTGCTATCGTTTTATTGAAGTTGGTTTACTTTTATTTGAAGTTACTAAAGTTTCAGAATTATTTTTCGAGAAAACAATATGTTTAGGAAGATGTTCAAGGTGGTTCTTCAAGGAAGCAAGGTCCGGGCTTGCAATGCGTGATCTTGACGGGAACCACCAAAGGTCTTGTGAGGCCTTGAATGGCCTTGAAAATTTATGAATCAAGTGGGAATCAAAGAAAATTTAGCATATTTGGTAGTGCAGTCTTGAGTTTTGAAGCTGACAAATGCGATTGTGATCTCACAAGCTCATTTGTGGGGAGGTTTGAGTTTTCATCTTAAAACTCAACGTCATGTTTGACCTTTATGACAAATCTTATACCATGAACTTAGAGGTTTCACTTTTGCTTGCAAACTTCCATCTTAGGGGTAATGTCAGGGATCCCCTAAATCTGAAATAGAGACTTTCTTGCTAGAATAAGCTGGGGAATCTAGAGATATAAAAACCACTATAGGGACATTCACTTTCCTACTATACATTATTTTGCTCTCTTTTAGGTAGATGCATAAATGCTAAAGATGAAGCATGTCACATGTGTCCACAACCTCGGCATTCTCGGGTCTGTATTAGGAACCAATCTTATCATATGGAGCCATTTGCTCTGGTTGCATCAATAGACATAGCGGTGACTTCTTTGGAGGAATTTATGCAACCCGCACTAATTTTCTTGAGATAGACATTTGAGGGTGATAAGTTACCCCTTCTTATTTAGACTTTGATTCTATGGTTTCCCACTAGTTTGTTGAAGGACGAACCACCTCTCCTGTCGACTAATCTTTAACAAGCGTCATGTAGTCCATATTGCTCTTCCCTCCTGCCTTCTTTGATTTTCAGGAAAAAGGGAGATATATTATTACCGGAGGAGGCGGATGAGTCAGGAGGAGGCGGAGGCTGCTTGGCGCCATCTGCAGCTCGGGAGGCGATAGTGCGTCACAGTGACCCGCTTCACCTGGTTCCGGGGCTATCCCGGCAATAGACCAACAGGCCAAAAGCCTAAGCAAGTATTTCTCACCGCATTACATTCATGTTCACACACTCATTGCTAGATGTCGGTGCTTACCTTTCCTTTGTAATATCCATGCTAGTTTATTTTCCTTTTCCCTTTCTTCTTATGTTTTAATAAACCTTAGAAAAACCAAAAAATTAGTAGTAGTTTATTTCTTTCTTTGTAGTAATTAAAAAACCAAAAATATTTTTTTTTTCTTGTTGGGGCTTTCCGTTAAATAGTTTTATTTCTTTTCCTTTCTTTGGGGTTGAAGACTATATTGAAAATGTTAGTGGCTCTCTATGCATGATTGTTTATTTAACTTAGAGCCCAATTACTTGTCTTCTCTCTTGAGTTGAAGGGGATTATTATCCAAGACATGATCAAATCACCATTCGTGGGAAAGTGGGCTTATGAGTATTGAGGCTTATTCGGATGGGGTTTGGATGAACGGACCTTCCTTGTTTTTAAATATATGTTCATCATTCTGAGTCGTTTATAAATCTTTTGAATACATTTGAATTATTTTCTTTTCCTGCTTTTCTTGGTTTAATTTAAACCTTGGGCCAAAATTAGAAGATTATTTGGTATTGGGATTATCCTCCTTTTGTTGGGACCAAAATGTTTTATTTCTCCTCCTTTGAATTTAGTTATTGGATTTATCTCTATGCTTGATTGGTTAAATTAATTTTAAGCATTTTATTTTTCCTCTTGGTTAATTTGCTTCGGCTTTTGCTAAACTTCATACTAAGGGGAATTGTTGTATAAACTCCTTAAAAAAGTTATGAATGACCCTTTTTATATGGGTATTTACCGGTTCCAAATAAATTTGAGTAAACTTAAACCTTAAATAAAATTTTTGCATGCTGAATAGCTATATATAAGATGTTGCCCTTATTTGTGTTAGGGGGTTATTCTCAAAGAGAGTGGACTCGCTCCCATTCCCGAAAATGGTTTAAACAAATGCCCGTATGTTAATGAAACTAAATCAAAATAATGAAAAAAATCCCCAGGGACCCTTGAATGTTGGGGTTTGTTTCAAGCAAGCGGAATGCTTGTGGAAATTAAAACTTTACCATTTGTTTGGGAACCCCTATAATTTTGTTTAGATGGAAATTCTCAATCTTATTTTATGTTGACAATAAAGTTGCCTAAAATTTTTACTTATTTCAAAAGGGCTCGGCCCTCTACAAATCCCTTTCCCTCTGCAAGGGCCTATCATTTACTTTTATTTGAGTTACCCTTGGGAAAATCCCGGATTTGGGGGGAGGATTACTACCATTCGGGGACTATATGGCGGAATATCTCAACGGATCAAGATATGGTCAAATTAAACTTCACCCGTTCATGGGCTTTCCTTCTGGAAGGGCTTCTCTTTATTTGGATCTCCACCTTGAACCGATTATGTAATAGCCCTCTCCGGCTATATCCGGATCTTTAAATCGTGGATACAAATTCCAACCCTTCAATATCCTAAGGCAGCTTCTAGGGTTTAGCCTCCTTACCTTGGTAAACTCTTGTAAACTCCCTTCTTCAATAAACGGGGTGGTTTAATCAAAGGGGAACACATAAACACCCCTTCTCCTTTACCATGCCTAGGCCCAGGGTTGGGCCCCTACCCGAGATCCCTTTGACACCACATTTCTTTGCGAGGTTCCTCTCGCACAATAAACATGGCCTTTCAATCCAAGGCGATTGGGAGACCTTTTCCCCGGACGGTCTTCGGGCGCTTTGGGCAATCCTTGATCCGCGCTCGCCCGGCCTCGTCGGTTTGAAACCTCTTCACGGTCGCATCCGGGGGACTTGATCTTGATGGATCGACCCCGTAAGCGTGTTTTTCCGATGGGCTGACCTAACTCTCGGCGGGACCTTGGAGCCGCCCCGAATCGCTCCGACTCATAGTGGACCGTCCCGGATCGAGGGCGGATGGTGGACACCGCCTCGAGGCGCAACTCCCGGCGATGGGGAACACCTTGCCCGCAAAGCCCATGCTCCGGCGCGGACTCCGCACCCGGACCTCCTGCGCCCGCACGCCGAATCCGATTGGCGCCGATCAGGAATTCACCGCGGACATCTTTCGCGTCGCCCGGCGATATCATTCCTGAAGCATCTCGCTTCCGGAGACCTGGCGAACTCGGCCGGGGCGGGGGGAACGGCGAAGAAATTCAGATCCACCCCACCCCCCGTAGCCACGTCGCGATTTAACCGGCGTCTGACTCGACTCCGAACCGCGGTATGGCGGCGTGGGAGACTACCAGAACCGTCCTGGGACCCGGAAAACCACCCTCATCGACATATACATGGTGGACACCCCAAAAGATGGGGATGCGGAAGCGGCGGCGATTCTTAAAAAACGCCCAAGCCCCGGCGTGGGCGCCGCTCTAAATCCGCCACGGCAAGAATGGAGATTCCGGCAGGAGATAATAACACCCGAAAGTGCGAACAACTCCTCCCGCGATCCGCCACGGGAGGGGGAAGCAAGCCCCGGGAAGGCGGGCGAAGGGTTGAGGATGACAATTCCCACCTCCCTCCGGAGGAGGCAAGCCTCGGCGCAACCATCGCCGTGCCGAGGATCCCGAACAAGGAGAGGCGGGGCTAATGGCCATGACAAACAGCCTAAAGAAAAACAACCTTGTGATCAAGACCTCGGCGGGGATGGACCGGGGTCCTCGCGGCCGAAAATTTTCGACGCCCCTCAAAGTTACCCAAAGCAATTTGCTCCCCGATTAGAGAGCAGCATCACCCGCGCTGTGGCGGCCGACCACCTGTGGCGCGATAGAGGCGTGCAAGCCCTCCACCAAAACCGGCCCGCCGCTCTAAGCGAAAGCCCGGGGGCGCCGGACTGCGAGATATATTGGAGGACAAGGCAAGACAATCCAGATCTATCTATGGATCCGTGGGCGCCCCGACCCGCGAATACGTCGCACGGATACAACTTCTCGGCCGGGCGAACCGTGAACAACGCTCTCCGAGCTACGTGCGGTATTGCTCATCTGGGCGCCGCCACCACTATGCTTCGGCAGTAATGGATCATCAAATCCGAAGGTTCAAACCCGTTAATTCGAATCCCGATGGCCAAAACCCGCGTTTGGATTGAAATTATCTCCTTATACAATGGCTGCGGCGGCGATCTTCCGCCATCAAATATCTCCGCTCAAGCAAAGGACCAGCTCGGCATTGGCAATAGCCTGCCCGGGTCAATTGGATGCTAGGAAGACACGGAAGCGCATTCCTCGACAACTTCGAGGCGTATGTCCCACGGGGAAATCCTAAGCCACATAATCCAGCGCGACAATCGGCGGGCAATTGGACAGGTTCTTAACAAGAAAATCAAATCATCGGTTCCGGATCGAGCCCGCTGCCTTCAAACATAAATCCAAAGTGGCCCCGGGGCACCTAGGCGGGAAAGCCAAAATCCATGGCCCCTCCATCCTCGCCCGCTTAAATGCGGGAGAGGATATAGCTTTCGCGTAACAACCTCCCAAAGCGGCAGTCCGGATACAAGGACCGCAATGGCGGTCGCGTCGAAACAAAAAAGCGCCGCGTCTTGGCGAACAATGAATCGGCGTCACGCGGTTGAGGCTCAAACCGGTCAGCGGAAGAAGCCATTCAAAGAACCCTCCGGGCCCGTCAATTTGGACCGAATATCGACCGCTCTTGTCAAATACATGGAACCCCGAAAACCACTAACCCCCAGAGATTGTTGGGTATTCAAACAAGCAGGCAAATTTGCGAAAACAGCGACAAGGGGCTACGCGATGCGAGAAGAGACCGGCCGCCCGAACCGGAGGACAAAGGATTCCCCCTCAAGTTCGGACGGTAAACATGATATCAAGCATATTCCCAGAGGGCGGGCGTGCACTAAGGGGTATACGATGGAGCGTGCCCCAAAATTCAACCCATGGTCCTCTTGCCCGATCACTTTGATCGAAAGACCATCCACCGTATCCCCATGGGGATTCGCGCGGGTTTTAGACCCAATGTTGATGGATTTCACCTCACGGAGTTCGATGGGCGGCGGCTTTGAACCTGCTTTTCGGGATCGATCGCAAATGGGCATAATTAAAAAACCTCCAAGGATTAAAATATGGTTCGGGAAAACCTTTTTGGAAGTTTTGAATCCGGATAATTTCGGGGAGTTAATCTTGACATAGTCCCGTTTGGGCATACGCTCTGGCCGGTTTAAAAATTCCGGTGCCGCTTTAAATACCTCAAGCTCAAGATGCGGGCCCCTGGAGTCATCACGGTCAATGGAAACACACGCTCCCCGAGCGGGAACATCTGGCTCATGGGGAGCAGCCTTTAAGGCAATGCTCGAGTCCGGCCGTTAAGGCCGGACCGACCCCAGAGCAAAATCACAAGACCCACAGCCGTTTACTTGGGTAACCTTTAAACCCACCCTAAAAGTAAGACAAACTCTCCCGTACATATTCATGGAATACCATGGGCATAGGGGAAGGGCCAACCACAACAGACCAGTGCGGTTCGACCACACGGGGGCTCCCAAGTGTGTCGCTCTTTTTCTTTTATTTTCTCTTTTTTTATACAGAACTCAGTCGGTGGCGAACTGCCGAACTCATGATGCAACAGCGGGAAGGACAAAGGCCGGGCGAACACTGGTGGTCTCCATCCGAGCATTAAATTTGTTAAATAAACATTCCAGGCCTACCCTTGGAGGAGGCCTTTAATTGTCAATCCCTTCTTCCCACTATTTGTATCATTCCTATAATATCTTTCGAATAAAATGCAGCACTTTTGCCTATAATTGCATTACTTTTTATATATATATATATATATATATATATATATATATATATATATATATATATATATTTCATTAAAACATGTTACCGTGCATCTTAGTGAAAATACACCGGGCTTATGTCCTCCGCATGGTGTGATAAAGTCCGCACACTTTCACAAGTCGGCACCCGAACTTATAGCATTATATAACCTCGAATCATGTCTTGGGTCAATAGTTGGGTTTGCCCGCTCCCTTGTTGCACCCGTTGTTCTATGGTACCTTGGGAGAACCCTGCGATTCCGGGTTGAGCAGGTTAACCCGGGAGAAAGCTAAAGCCGGCATGATAAAGGGTGAACATCGCTTAAAGAGGTCCTTCGGGTCATAAAGACCTCCCGGCGATTCGGATTATGCCGATGAAAGGCGTGGATGCGCCCCAATTGTCTTCAAATACTAGGGCCCAAATTTAAAATTATAAATTCTATGGCTAAGTGAGATGTTCCACTATAAGTCCGGTTGCCTTGTTACGTTGTGTTGGCGCCCCTTAAAAAATGGGAACAAATGCTCAAGTTTATCAACACCCCGCACTGTGGCATGAGGGGTGAACCGACGACCCATCTCGTTTAATAAGCCGCCTGAAGGTTATTTTAAATTAAACAAGCGTTGTTTAGTGCATATGAACAAAGTTTTCAGCGCAGGATAAACATTGAAATGTCAAAATTACATCCCGGGGCACTCATCCGCAATCTTGCGGGCACCCAGGACAACCTTATATAAATTTGGGGTCGATGCTCCTTACCCTTTGGTGGGCGTCGGTGATTAGCTTCTCCCATCCCTTGCCCCAATGCACCTTCTTGGGGCAAGGGCCCCAGGCACCTTCATCTGATGGGCATAACCTCCACCCGGGGCACGCATCCACCAGGCCGTCGGGCCCGGCGAAGTAGCTCCCGGCATGGCCCTCGGGCCAGGGGACTATGAGGCCCTTCATCTTCGGCCACCTTTGAGATTCGACCAGGCCAGCTGGTCGCTAAAAACCCGGGATGGCGGCCTCCAAATCCGAGACCGAAGACCTTCTGTTGAGCTCCCTCTCGGCTGGTGAATCGGCGGCATCCCTGGTCGGAATCTGGCATACAAGAACTCAATCGGGTAAGTAACCGTAATTTACATTCACATCTTGCCATGAAAAATGCCTTACCCCTATCTTCTTCATCAATTCACCTCTGAAGGGACTTATGGGCCTCGGCCTTGGCTTTGCACTTGAGGAAAGGGGCAACAGACTCGAGTCTTTTCGCCCAACCTCATGCTTTTCCAGAGGCACGGGCTCTTCGACGGTAGCCCCCGATCGGCTATATCTCCCGTGTGAACGACTTAGAGCATAACCGCATTGAAAGCAATGCTAGTGAGGTAATCTTCACACAACCATGTTAATAAGGAAAGAGATACATAGTTGGCTTATTGCCACTTCACAATACATAAATAAACATCCATCATTGATTACACTCAAGGTCCACTGGAACCAAAATAAAATAAGATACCCCAAATGCTAACGGATCCCGATCGTCCCAAGAGCTCCCTCCGATCATCGGAAAAGACACATAATAACGACCACGTTCCCTCGAACTCCACTTGAGCTCGGTTCGTCACCTGCTCTGCGGCTGCAATGTTTTGGTAGAACTTGAGTCAGGGGACTCGCAATCTCACACCGAGATCAAGACTATTTAGCTTATAGGAAGGAGGTTGTAAGGTGGAGCTGCGAAGCGACTAGCATATGGTGGCTACATTACCAAAAGAAGGCGGAAGAGGAAAACGTCGTGAAGCTTGTAGCGATCAAGTGATCCTGAACTACTTCGTCAAACATAACTCCAACACCGTGTTCACTTCCGGACTCCGCGAGAAGAGACCATCATGGTTACCTAGCGGTTGAGGTGTATTTTAAATAAGGTCAACTTGGGTTTTCTACAACGGACATTAACAAATTCCCATCTGCCTCATAATTGCGGACCGGCTTTGAAGATAATACCTGCGGGGTGTCCCAACAGCCCATTATAAGCTCTCACGGTCAGCGAAGGATATTCCTTCTACGGGAAGACCGATCAATCTCGGAATCCCGGACTAGAAGACATTTCGACAGCAATAAAACAAGACCAGCAAAGCCGCCCGATTGTCGACAAATCCCGATAGGAGCTGCACATATCTCGTTCTCGGGCACATCCGGATAAGTCAAGCTCGAGTAAAACCAAGCCTCGAGTTTCCCGTGGTGGCCCAGGTCTTCTCGGTTCGGACCAGCTCGAAGAACTGCGTCGAGGGGTTAAAATAAAGATGACCCTCGGGCTCGCTAAAACCCGTGGGAAAAAAGCCTTAGGTGGCAAATGGTAAAACCAAAGTTGGGCCTTCTTTGGAGAGTCTTATTCAAAGCGAACTGTCAAGGGGTCCCATAAATCACCCAACCCGTGTAAGAGCAGCGAAATCAAGGAACATAACACTGGTATGGCGGAAACTAGGGTGGCAAGAGTGGAACAAAACACCGGGCATAAGGCGAGCCTTCCACCCTTTACCAAGTATATAGATGCATTAATTATAGCAGATAATATTGTGATATCCCCAACAAGTAAACATGTTCCAATAAGGAACAACATCTCCATGTTCCAACAAGGAACAAACTTCACTTCACTGCAACTATACAGCTATAAGAGAAGCTGAGCAAAGCGGTAACATAGCCAAACAACGGTTTGCTAGGAAAGGATGGTTAGGGGCTGACATGGCAATATGGGTGGCATGATAAGCAAGTGATAGGCATCATGCAGCATAGGCATAGCAAAAGCGAGCATCTAGCATAGCAAAGATAGAAGTGATTTCGAGTATGGTCATCTTGCGCAAAGTTCTCGAGTTGTCGAAAGCTTGATCATCGTGGCGTTCTCAACAGGTTCCTCGTTCACGTACTCGTCTCGGCTCTACCCAAAGAAAGAACACAAACAAAGGAACCATAATAAATCACGGTGCAATGCACAAGCAACATGATGCAAAACATGGCATGATATGCGAGATGTGATATGCAATGCGTATCGTGCTCGGAAGGAAAATGATGAACCAGGCATCAACTTGGCAAACCAAGTATTCCGCTGGAAAGATGAGATGATTTCGGTTGAAATCGATATAAAGATCACGGAATCGGATGCGGTTTGCAAATGACAAGCAAAACAAGAATGGCACAAATCTGCCATTAACGACATGATACCACATAGCAAGCAACAAGAAATTAAGCTACTGCACCCAAACGTACCAACAAAGTATATGGCAGTGATCTACTCAAGATGCTTGACAAAAGATGAACACTGAGCTACTGGCTAAATCACAACATAACAGGTCCAAACAAGCATGGCAAAAGTGCAAAAATATATCGACTTCACAGGACTTAGTGAAATTACTGCACATGGCAAAATCAGCATCGAGGAAGCAATGTTGAGCAAAGCAAAACAAGGCATGGCATGAATCTACTCAAAGCATAGAACAAAAGTCCCTTACTGACCATGAGCCAAAAGGATCGAAAATACAA
>JAHIAM010013314.1:0-14842 GCA_021605205.1 Aegilops longissima
GAGTTGGCGCTACACACTAGTATCCATCCCGAATACCATGCGGGTGTTGGAATAGGTCCGGAGAGTGCGACCATGGGAGACTACACCTTCTTAGCGATAACATCATCGATGGGCTGTATACACACGAGAAGAGGTGATCCATCGAATTAGTTGCGGTGCCAAATAGTATATGGTAGCGCCCTCATGCTCGTGATCATCACCATCATCATCTCCCCTTGGTTATAAAAATCTTCAAGTATAGGTGGTGGAATGTTCACGGGACCTTGGAAACACAAGAAGAGGTTAATTAGTAAGGGGCCATAGTGGGGGTAACATAAGTAGTATCATGCACTTGGGACTTAAACATGCTTATGTGAGCAATTAAGGAAGAGAGATGGTTATAGTAACATAGGTAGATACCGTAACATAATAAATGTGATGCTACTATGTGTCATGCATGCAATAAATGAGACCACCTATGATACTAATCTAAGATACTATGCACTAAAGGAAACTTGCTAACCATGCATGTGGATGAAACAATTATAATTACGTGGAAGACAAGCGTCAAAACAACGAGATGCCATGCAAAAGCAGTGCCACAGTGGTGGCGCAAACACAAAGGCCCTCGTTTGAATTGCATCAGTACTCATCCGTGTCGAACTGATTTTGAGCAATATCCATCGGTCAAACCAGGGGCGGCAACAAGCTCGAAGATAGCAACAACTTCATAGTTGTTGTAATTCCAAGCGGTTGGGGACTCGAAATTACTATCTTCCGTGAAAGGCAGTCACCATGATTGTATTTGAATGCGTCAATCCGGTGTGCTCAACCTCGGCGTCTGCTGAGATTTTTGGAAGTGGAACCGGTCACGTGTACACATTCACAAGTTCCCATCGATTGGACCCAATGTAAACAACCCAATCTCCATTTGCTTGCCGAGCCTTGCCCTCAGCGATGGCATCTTAACATCATCGTATCATTATCAAGCGGCATCAACTTGCAGGCGAGGCCTCCGTCGTGATGGCGCCGATCATCGAGTCCGGCGAAGAAGATAGGGAGATCAAACCGCTCCTTGACTCTTGGGTTCCTTGTAATGATGTTATTAGTTGAGTCGAGAATGGGCTTGACGAACCTGCCATGCTAGCGAGGTGATGGCGTCGCCGATCAATGAGTTCCTCCACCACGTCATCTTTGATTGGGGCAAGAATAACGGAGTCGTTTCCGTCCTGTTCCCTCCATGGAAAACGATCGAACAATGGCGAAGAAAGGGTGAAGGGCTGAAAGGAAAATGGAGGAGGAGAGGAAGGCGTCGACAACAGTTCCAAATCGAGAGGAAAGGGAAGAGTCGGTGGGCGGTTGCCGGTTGCCACAGTTCCGAAGTGCACCCGGCCTACGTCGGTTGGAAATACTCCTACTACTCGCCGTCATCTCAGCGATATGTGGGGACCACATGTCAGAAACATGGTGTGTAATTTCTCGTGCAAAATGGATCTGCGCGTTGGCCGAGTGCCGCATTAGTTATCGACCTTTATTTTTTAATGGGTGCCATTCAGTTTTGAAACCGACTAACTGATGCTTATGCGGAGAAAATATAAACTACTCTACCACTACTCCACCTCCGATACTAGTAGTATAAAGAAGATATATAGGCTGGAGCTTGGTACTTTCTTGCCAAGGGCTGCCCACTTGCTTCTCACACTACCCCTCTCCGGATCTAAAAAGCGCCCCTCTCTCCTCCTCACGTGGTCACAGATCCGGGGAAGAAAAAGGCGTCAGCGTTGGCCTTTTCGTCTGGTGGCGAGTCCGCATGAGCGACAAGGCGTCTCTCAGACCTAGGCAGCGGATGGCCTCGTCCCCAAGCTTCGCTGTGTGTGTGCGGAGGGCGCGACCACAGCGAAGCCACTTCCGCCGACCCTCGGGTATGCTACCTCTTTTGAACCATAGCCTTGTTCTATTGCCCCATCGGCATGTCGTTGCATATGGATCTTTTCCACTCCACCATCTTCCCAATTTGCTATCCTCTTTCTGCGAGCCACGAGACGAAAACCATAATTTGCACTATTAAAAAACCCTACTTCATGGAGACTAATGCATATGCAGGTTGAATAAGGAAAGGAAGGGAGACTTTCTTGTCCAAGAGAGTAGGCATCGAAACCGCATCTAGGTTGAAAAGGGAAAATCAGTAGCTAAGGAGCAGTCTCATGTCTCTTGGTTGAAGAAGGGTAGAAAGGCATGACAACGCAATAAGAATGACAGGTCGATCGGTTTGTTGTCCTCACATAGGAAAAAGGTGGCTAAAGAGAACAAAATGGGGCGTAATCCACATATGCTGCTGGATATTTGTTGCTCTGGCAACCATACCTCCCTCACCACTCTGCGTCCAGTGGAGGTACATCGTCTTGGTGCGCCCACTATCGAATGGGCCTCCCATGCTCTTATTGCCACTTTTTTCTGTTAGTATAGCTTGGATCAAGTCAAGCAATGCTCTTGCTAAAGTGATGCCACATTTGTCTAATGTCACGAGATAAATTTAAGCGCCATTTAATGTCCTTTGGATCATTTCGGGTTATTTGTTGATTGTGGATGTATTAAAGATTTTTCAGCTAAGGCATTCTAATCTTGTTGCACAACAATATACCAACGATGAAACTTGTTACTACCTTCAGATTTTTGCCTTTGTTAATGCTTATAGATTACATACCTCACTTTCATGAGATAAGTTAATTTTTTATGCAGTGTCACCAAAATGCCAAGGCGATGTCATTTTATTTTGGTTAAACTGCAGAACAATTATGAAGACAAGAGGAAAGGTCGAGTGGGCACCTCCTCCTCCGGCTGTTCTCTTGATTATTCGATCAAGTTTTTATGTTTGATCATTATCAAGATTGGGATAGCAATTTTAAGGTCCCCAGTTAAAATGATATTTACCTTGGGGTACATGGTTTGCAATTTTTTATCTTCATTAGTTAGTAATGCTAGTTACCTTAGACTTTATTGGTTTAATGCTCATCCGCTAGTATACCAATCTGAAACTTTTACCTTACATTTTGTATTGTTAATTCTTATAGAAACCTTCGATTGCTAGAGTTTATTGAAATCTTCAAAAAATTGTCTTTTAATAATAAACTAACTACTCTCTTTTGCACTACCCTTTGGATTAGTGTATATTTGTAGTATTGAATGGTGTTGCATTAGCGTATGGACATAAATAAAGTGTGGCAAGCTTTGGATATGTGCTCAAAAAACTACTTTTTTCTAAATACTAGGCGTTTGGGTACTTTAAATTGAACCCAACGTCTTATATTGGAACGAAGGTGTAGAGTTCACTCAAATTATCCGGTAAAGCTAGTCACACCTTTGTTAAAATTAATGTTCATTATGTTATCGGAGGAGTAATGTTTGTTCAATGCTGTCTACTACATACCCGACATCATGATGTAATGTTAAGTCATTTCCTTTTATGCGTGTCACTAAATTGTCAAAGCGGTGATGGCATTTTATTTTAGTAGCGCACAAATTTTTAAAAAAAGAAAAGGTCGAGAATGGCTCATTTTGAGAAAAAACTATGTAGCCTTCGACATCAGCCGTTGTTGCTTTATTTATTCCTTCAACGGTGGTTAGAAAAGTCTTGCTACCCCCATTAAGAAATTGGAATGCTTATATTTGTGAGTCTATGCTTCAACTAGTGCCACTTTTATAGTAATCACACTTTCAATATCTATGCAAACAGGGATGCTCGATTTTAGTGGAGCTAAAAAGTCAACGGTTCAACATTAGGAGCATGTTTTTTCCAAACCTTTATATCAATTGGTGGCACTATGAGCTGTTCATTCGAAGGTACATGGTTTGCTACTATCTTGCTACTCTTTTGTCTTGTCATTAGATAGTAATACTAGTGGTTTGCATGTGAATTTATTGGCGGGGTGGACCTACATTGGAGGTGCAAGACATGATTCAATGATTGGATGCTCAATTTGGTTGTTCGATTTCACCTCTTCCATCACTGCGAACATGGTGTGGTATATGTTTACTAGCTTCTTGATATTTGTGCGAAAAGATGTATGCCCATTGCTATTTGGCAAACAAACAAAGTGTCCATAATTTTGGTTAACTACACAAGAGAATAGTATAGTCCGCATGTAGTGCCATTTGAAAATAGACAAAAGATTGGATAGTCACTTCATGGACTGGGAAAAAGTAATCTTTACTATTCTTGGCCAACACTAGGTGCTTCATTGCTTTTCTGATTATACAATGGGCATCATTTTCCCTAAGTTAAAGTTTGTATTCGAAAATAGTCTCCGGTGTGATCGAAGAAGACCAAATCATATTGCGTGGATGTTCCTCCATCATGTGGGTTCATTCTCATGGTTCCCTTTGGTGAAACCACTTACGTTTGCAAGAGGAATTGTAGACTTCACAAACAAATTTGTCTTCGTCTGTCTTGAATGTTGGGAAAAAGCATCCATGTTAGTAGGAAACAGATGTTTTTCTAGATCTTTGCTTTTGGAGCTCATATTTGTATATGATCTGAATCATTGAGATGCATTAACATGTTGATCTTATGTATGGGAATCGTACTAGTTAGTTTTAGTTCGGCAAAGATCCAAGTGGCTGATCTTTGCTTTTGGAGCTACATATTTGTATATGATCGTGAATCATTGAGATGATTAATTACTTATTTACATTCCTCCGTGTTTACAAATTCTTGATCGTCACTACTCCTCAAATCCCTGCAGTTTTATTTCGGCGAAGATGCGAAGTGGCAGTTTTAAATAAAAATGCCTACCTAAGCGACAAGCTACCCTCGATCCTACGGATAAAAATGCCTACCTCTGAAAAGCGATAAGCTACACTATCGATCCTACCGGATAAATAGCGGATCACCCGTACTACCTCCTTTCCGGTTTGCGGGCTCAATTCGAAACAACCTACTCGATCCTACGAATAAATAGCGGATCACGCGTACTAGTACCTCCTTTCCGGTTGCGGGAATTCAAACCTCTCACCAACCAAGGTACTCCCTCCGTGGGTTTATTAGTCCGTGAGCAAGCGCAAGACCAAGGCATGGCAATAATTACCATGCGAAGTTTAAGCCTATTAATTCCAGCGATTTAAGTGGCTGCATCGTGCCCTCGGCTCGACTCAACCTTCTTTTGCGGAAGCGATTGATGCCATGCGGCCGGGTTTAAGGCAGCTAACGATGCGAAAAAAGATATGCTTTAATTGTTGCGGGCTTTTAAATCCGGAAATCATTATTAACAAGGAGGAGATGATTGAGTGCACTTGTTTGACCGCCATCCGTCGACCCAGGGGGGCCCGACGATCATAATTTCAATTCCCTAGTTTTCCCGGCAAGTGGGCGCTAAGCCATTATGCCTTGAATTCCGATTCCGTCGCTACCTTCCCCTATAATTGTTTCGGCCTTCTCGGTGCCAGTGACCTTCGCCATATCCTCCGCCCCCCCCCGGCCCGGTCGCTCTCCCGTCGCCATCCCCCTTTCGTCCTAGGTGGCCGGGGCGTCTCCGGAACTTTGTTGGTTTTTCAGGAAGGCGGGGGAGGGTAGGCATTCTATTTGTCTTTAGATGGCAATCGCGGTCGAGGTTGTTGGGGGAAAGGCGAGTTGTTGGGCGTGGCGGGAAGCGCGTTTCCGATTTGCGGCCCGGGAAGGGCAAGCGCTGACACTCTGGTCTGCGAGGCGCATAGCGGGCTGACTCGTGGAGGCGGCGCCCGACAAATAGCCCGAGGCTGTCAACGCCGCGTTCATGCCGATTTTACTACCAGCTCGTCAAGTGGGTTTCCGCAAAGCCCGGTGGACCCGCCCGGCATGGAAAGGGCCAGCGTCGTGAACAACGGCTTCGCACCTACAGCAAGTCCGGCGGTAGCGGGGGATGCCGGCGTTTAGCGTTCCCCGGGCATCGTTTAGTTAGCTAAAGTAAGTTAGTACTTGTCTGGTGGGAGTACATAGTTAACTTGGCTATGATGGTTGTCAGCGTGGAAGTTCATTACTTATTGGATCGGACACTTTGCTTGAATGTTGAACTTTCCATTTGAACATATGAAATGGGCTTTATTTTTTAAATGGGTTGTATTTGTCCTCCACGGGTTTAGAGGCTGACTTGTTGGCCTGCAAGTTGGGCGTACACAATCGGGAGATGATTATGCGTGGAGGGATGACCGAGGACCAAAGGTCATGGCGATCAAAGCAAGTGCCTCCTTATTTGGGAATAAAAAATGGCTCCTCCTAGTGGATTCGACATCTGGGTCCCGCCATTGTCAGCGTAGTCAATAAGCGAGAGAATTACTGTGGGCTAACACGGGGGACCCGACAGCTGGGTTATTTTTGTTTTGGGTTAATTTGATAAATGCCTCAGAAATGCCCGCAATTTCCAAACTTTGAAAATGCCATTTCATGCCATTTCTCTGGCATTTTTGAATCTGAGTGGCGTTTTCAAAGTTTAAAACTCGTTGGCGTTTTCAAAGTTTGCAAAAAATGCGTGGCATTTTCAAAGTTTGGAAATGCGTTGCATTTTATGAATTGCCATAATTGGAGTGGTATTTATCTAATTTGTTTTTGAGGCGGAAGCAAGGTGTCAATGGGCTTGGGACACTCGGCTTCTAACAGCCTTATCTTTTATGTTTACCACAGACCAACCTAGTAGTTTTTCTTTTTAAAATCTACCCATTTTTTGTGTTTTCAAGAAGCACTTTATCCTGTTGGGTGCAAATCCAAGGCGGGAGGGCTTCTTAAATTTGGTAGAAAAAGCCTAGGTAATGAAAATTTGTCTTTTAAAACCTCAAACCGCAATTAGTTTCAAATTCTTTTTTCATTTGGTTTTAAAGCAGATTTTTTCCGTGGAAAAGGATTTCAATTTGTTCTTTTTTTTAAATCGTCGTTTTCAAATTTGGGGAAAACAGTTCCCCTTTTGGACATATCAAAATTTGTAAATTTTTTAACCGGGCCCAAAAATGGGCTTAATGCAACAAAAAGAAATGGGCCCAAAAAATCCGAAAGTTAGCTGGGCTAAAACTATTTGAAATAAGGGGTGGGTTTATGCTTTTCCCACTTTAGCCCCGGATGGCCTACTTTGTTGGATGTCCATCCCAATATCTCTTCTTCAATTCCTCTTCCCTGGCCCTCAAACGCGCCGGAGGGTGCTGCTCCCCCTCCCGGGCGGTTGTCTTGCCTGTGACCTCCCCCCCTCCCGTGGCAGCCATCCCTCTACTCACCCACATGTTGTTATTCTCCGTGACGGCGGACGAACGAGTAAATCCTTGTACTCCTCAGTGTGGAAACAACTGCGAGTATTCCACGCTCCGTGTCGTTCCTTCCTAGGCCTCGCCGTCGTCCCCTTGCCACGGTGCTCTCGGGCGGCCTGGTCAGCGTGGTCGATGAACAACATCCATCGGAAGTGGGCTGTCGTGGAAGAGGTGACAGTTGGGTCCGACCGCCGCGAAATGCCTCCTTATTACAGCGCAAAATAATGATTCCTCCACGACATCGGGACCCACGAAATGGCCTCTGTATTTCCGAAAAAGCGTTACGCCCGTGACAGCTCGGACACACCAGCTATATCTTCGCATGCAAGGAAGTGCCTCCTTATTACGCCCAAAAAAGAATACTCCACCTGCTAGTGGGACCCGGTATAGTGGGCCTACTAAGTTGTGCGGGGACGAAGGGCTTTGTCAACTTAGTCAATATCTACGATTCTAGCTCGGTGACCGTCGATGTCCATCCACGGCAGTAGTGCTTCTTCAACCTCTGGTCTTCTTGCTCGGCCGCCCAAAGCAGCGCTAGTCGTGCCACCTGCTCACGCCTCCGTGGCGGCTGTCTTTGCTGCGGAGCCTCCCGCCCCATACTAGTCCCACGGCAGGGCCATCCCTCCCTCCACTCACCCACCCCCTATTATTACTGCGGCGGCGTCGCCTTGCGAACCAGATGAACCCTCGTACTCCTCTCGCGTGGGCATCCTTGCGCGTCTTCCACAGCTCGCGTTGTCCCCTTCCTAGGCCTCGCCGTCGCCCACCGTCGTGGTGCTCTCGGTGGCGTGGTCATAGTCCTTGACCAAATTCCGTCGGAAGAATCTTGTCGTGGAGAGGTGACAGGCTGGGTCCACGGCAGCCGCAGAGGTGCCTCCTTATTACGCGAAAAATAATTATTCCTCCACGATAGCGAGGGACCCAGGACAGGCCACGGTGTTCGCAAAAAAAAACATATGCCCACGACTCTGGGACCCACCGATGGGCCCCGTATTTTGAAAGCGTTCCCCTATTGTTAGCTCGGACCCACGGAAGTGCCTCCTTATTACGCACAAAAAATGAATACCCCACTGTGCTGGGACCCACCTTGGTGGGAGGCTGATTGTGGGCCTACTAAGTTTCACGGGGATAGAGGCTTTGTCAACTTAGTCAATATAAGCGATTCTAGCTCCGGTGGCCGTCGATGTCCATCCAGCGGTCGTGGTGTCTTCAACCTCTGGTCTTCTTGCTCTAGCCGCCCAAAGCACCGCGGTCATGCGCATGCTCCGCCTCCGTGGCGGATGTGCTGCCGCGGAGCCTCACCGCCCCTACTATTCCCACTGGCGCGAGGCCTGCGGCGGCAGCAACCTCACCACTGGCCGAGACGGTGAACCCTCATACTCCTCTCGGTGCGGGCTTCCATTGCGCGTCTTCCCGGCTCCCGTCGTCCCCTTCCTAGGCCTGCGCCGTCGTCCCTGCCACAGGTGCTCTCGGCGGCGTGGTCAGCGTGGTCGAGGCGACTTCCATCGGACGTGGATTGTATGTGGAGAGGCTGACAAGCTGGGTCCATGGCGCGAGCAGAAGTGCCTCCTTATTCGAAAAATAATTATTCCTCCACGGACGGCGGGGACCCACGGACGGGCCACCATATTTCAGCGGCGTTGCCCCGTGGTGGTGGGACCCACCGATTACACCTTCGCAGCAAAGGCGCGTCGGGCAAAAAAAAAAGCGATTAGCCTGACTTGCTGGGACCCACCATCTACATCTTAGCGAGCAGGAAGTGCACGGCGGTCGGGACCCACCTGTTGAGGCGTCGTGGAGTTGTCATTCGGTCGTGACGATATGCGTACATCTTGAGTGCGTTGTAGAGGCGTGCGTGTAGCGTAGTAAGCGCGCATGTAGCATGTACCGCGTCATTACAGTGGCGGGTGCAAGAAAGAAAATCTGACCCGTCGTACGTACCTTGAGCGGTCTCGAGCGCCTACTCGGCGCGCATCGTACATGGCTGGGTCGGAGCGGGACTTGGCGTCGTCGTCGTGTTCATGGGAGAGCGGAATGCGTTGTGTTCATGGGGAAACAGCGGAATCCGTCGTGTTCATCGAGGAAGCAGCGGAGCAGCGTGGGAAGCCAACGGCTGTGTCGGAGCGGAATGTGTGGTTGTGTTCGCCGGGAGGCTTGGGCGGAACGGCGATGAAGCGAGGCTGGCGTCTGCGAAGCGGAGAAGCGGCCTTGTGTTCGATCGGCCCACGTTGAGCAGGGTCCTATTGATCGGGAGGGTGTGGCGTACCGCCAAAGCGGAGAACGGACCTCCTACAGTCGAAAGCGGAGTCTGTTGATCGGGAGAGGTGTGGCGTCCGCAAAAGCAGACCAAAGCGGACTGTGTTGGGCCTTCACGGTCAAAGCAGGGGTCTGTTCGCCGGAGGTGTGGCGTGCCGCAAGCAGGACTCCACGGGATCTTATTCATCTCCACCGTCGACCTCCTCCGGCCTCCACAGGCTCGTCGACCTCCTCCGGCCTCCACGGGCTCCTGTTCATCCAGCCTCCACCACGCTACTCCACGCTCTTGTTCAACCACCCCTCCACGGGCACCCCTTCACGTCTCTGTTCATCCAACCCTCCACACCACGGGGTCTGTTCAACCACCCTCCACGTCTCTTGTTCATCTAGCCCTCCACACCACGGGTCCTGTTCATCGGAAGCAACACCACAGCTCCTTTGTTCATCAACCCCCATGCAATGCTCCTTTGTTCATCAATCGATTGGTTTGATTAGCGGCAATGAAATCGCTCCGCCGGGTTCGATTAACAACCATCGATCGATCGCTCGGGTTCCATAATCGTAGCTTTGTAGTCTAATCCTCGGGTTGATTAGAGCCCAACGCCTCGCTCGGGTTTGAGTTAGAGCCAACGCCTCACACACGCAGCGTCGTCGAAGAAAGCAGCGCATCGCTCGACCCCGACCTCCACGTGGCAGCAACTCCCGAAATTTTCCTCCCCTTGCTTCTACCACGGTTTTTTGTCATGGGCGGCCCAAAGAATGTCATACAGCTTGTGTCTCCGGCCCGCCGGGACGAAAAGCCCATTTCTATCATGATTTTTTGTCATAAGTAGGCCCATCACATTTGTGATGATCTGGGTTTTGTCACAATTATCGTCATAGAAGTGTCATATGTATGTAAGAAAACAAATCGTTACCCAAAATGTCACGAATGTGTCTTTTTTTGTAGTGAAGCCTCGGGCGCATCATAAGTACCAAAAGCACTATGCCGTCTCAATTTACTGGTCTTTCCGCTTTGTAATATTAATATGTTTAAATTATGCCTTTGCGATCGGCGTGCTGAGCTCCCGCGATCCTCAAGCTGGAGGTTCGTTAGATTCAAGGAGATGGCCAGCGTGTCACCGCCGCCTGCTCACTCTCCCCCGGCCAAGGGTAATGAAGAGGTGGTGTCCCAAAGGACCTTCCCAGGTCAGGGAGAGGCTCCGAAGGCTGTCGAGGTGGTGCCAAAAGATAATTCCTCGGTCGCCGGACACATGGGGGGAAAAGCCCCCATGGGGACTGGTGATGGGGGTCAAGTTCAATTCGGCCCCGAGCCGGATACCATACCGGGGACTCACACGGCTCCGGAGTCAGGCGAGCGGCCTTCCCCAAAAGGAGGAGGTGTGCCTGTTAAAATGTGACCTCTATCAATCGGAGGCACCGAATAGTCTGCTTGGAAGCGCTGCAAAGCGCTTCCATTGTGATGAACACCGTACCCTTATGGAGTGCGATTATCGAAAGGTTCGATTTGCCAAAAGTGGGTGGCGAAAACTTCGCTAACCTTCTAACAGAGCTTTGAGGCAAGTAATGTAATTGTAGGAAGAATACCACGGTGTAAGCGGTAGCCCACGATGCTCGGTTCGGTGTTAGGAAGAAAAAGCGACAGAGGATCAAAACAATTGTCATGAGAGCCTAATGTAAGATGTCTATGTGAATAGCGGTGCGTGCTGCTGCCCCTCATCTTGCGGAGGTCTCCAAGCTGAAGCGGAACACGGAAGCTCTTCATCGGCCTCGTGAAGAAGCGGTGGAGAATAACCAAGGTATGTAGTAACATGCGTGTATTTTTAGAAAGGATGAATGGTTCGTCTTGACTAAAGTTTCATGAACCTTAATAGGGGCCCACGGCCAGGTGGCAGCCCTCAAGAAAGGCGTTAGTCGGGCCGAGGACAAAGCGGCCAAGGAACACGCCGGCAGAAACATGAGGTGCAGGTTGCGAGGTCCGGCCAAGAGCTCTAGGGCGCCCTCAAGAAGTATGAGTCCTTGGGCGTGATTCTAAGGCATGAAGGTCGAACTTGCGAAGGCCATGAGGCGCCTGAGATGCAGGCGAAGCCAGGCGCCCTCCGGGAAATCCGAGTGGCCAAGAAGATTGCGGCGGGTAAGGCTTTCATTATGCAAAGCAAGTATATGAAGAAGCGTTCCTTTTACTTACGAATTTGGAGCTCTCCGGCGTTCTGAATTTGCCGGCCATGCGTACGGATCTTCTGAGTTCTATTGAGCCAAAGAAGGAGTTCTATGGAGAAGCATGTTACGGTCTCAATACCTCGAGACGAGCGTCGGTACCCTTCGGCTGACCAGCTGAAATAGTTGGTCGAGCTGCACAAAGCGGCCGAGCTAGCCGTGAATGACCTAATAGTCGGCTATGGCCTGCCCGACCTATGCCCGGCTACTTCCGGACTTGTGAAGCGGCTTGTGAGTGCACCTTACGGCTTGAAGTGCAAGTAAGCGGTCGGTTTGCATTGAAGGTGCACGGATGTCCTTTACCCGTGCCAAGATACCTTGGCGAAGATGGATGCAAGAAGGCGATGACGAGGGGGCGCTGAGGGCAAAACACCGTCGACCGAGCTATATTTTGATAGTGTCTGGAGGATCCCACCTTGTGGCGGAGCAATGTGCGAAGATGTTATATTCCCATGAAAACATGCATGTTATCCTGTCACGTAATATGAAACAAAATTAGTTATGTAATATAATGCTTGTGACTCTTAAAGTTTTACCTCACATGCGGCGTTTATGAAATCGAGGTTAAGCGATTGTAAACCCTTTACGTAGATACTACGAGGTGTTGGGATAAATCTAAACACTCTTTACTCCACCTTTTGGTCCTTAAAGGAGGTGTTTAAGCGCCTGAACAAGGCAATCGAGACTATCGGCTTTTATACGCCCTCACTTATCCATAGGAATTTGACAATGAGAATTTTGGCGAAGCCCTGGTATTGAAAGGCGAACGAGCGCTATACATCTGATCGGATAGAAAGCGATTCCTCGCATAAAGCGGAAAAAATCTCTAAGTTTGAAACCTCTCGAACAGTGACTAGCTCTCGCCGCATCATGCGATCAGTTTCGGCTTTCTCTCTTGAGATGCTTTCGTCCGGGAAGAACAGGGGCACAATGTCGATAGTTCTCCCTTACTACCCTAGCCGATATCACGGAGCGTAAGGTAGTAAGCACGAGCGCCAGCCAACTATTGACCAAAGACATGATTGAACCAATGCATATAATGTTATAAGTTAGGTGCGAACGTCTTTATAAAATGTTAGGACTTTCTTGCCATATTGCGGGCGTCATGAAGCCCTGGCGAAATGTCGTGCCGGGGTGTCTGAGTGCGGTGAGTAATAAATATAAAGGCAAGGAAAAAAAGGTAATAAGTGACACTTCCAATTAATTTCCCTTGTGATTTGATTAATACATCGGCGTACTTGTGCAAGTAATGCAATAAGTGAGTAAGGCCATTTATCATGCCATGACCAAGAAGCGAGCTGCGTGCGGGTATATAAAAGCAGGTATAGAGATGGTTAAGAGACTACACAGGGCCTCCCTTGTATGTCAAAGCTCCTTGCTTCCTTGGTGTACTTCATTCTTTGTGGGCGATAATCCGGCCGTCGGAGAAAACTTATGTAAAGAAAATCTGAAAAGGAAAAAAGAAATGGTGGAAGTATCGTGTAGTCGGGATCGGTCGAGCGAACTATGGATCCTAAACTAATTTGTGCCTCCATCGATGCCCATGGAGTTTGAGTGCGTAATTATGTATGCATAGATGCGAATGCCACTACTTGATCGGGGCTGGGGCGGGGCGATTGCTAATCGAGCTCTTGGCGAGCGAGATGTCTGTTCTGGCATAGTCCGGACTCTTTTAATGGTTTCGAGGGCTCGGCGGCGGATTACAGTTACGCTTGAAAAGGCCGCTCTGTACTTCGCTGCTAGAGCGGTGTGTGCTCGTCTGTCTAGGAGGGCGTTTCATGTTTCCGTTGACCGTTATAACGCCCGCGTGGACGGGCATCTTGAGCTTAAGATAAGCATAGTGAGGTACCACATTGAATTAGAAAATCACGGTTCCTCCAGCGATTGCATGATAGCCCTTTGTGAAAGGGGCGATATCGAAGATTAATTCCTCGCCGGAAGTTGTCAGGAGATCCGAAGACTACCTCTAGTGTGATTGAGCCCGTCTGGCGGGCCTCTACACTAGTATGACTCCTTTAAAGGTAGTCCTTGTGGAAGCTTGATCCGTGATGGTTTAATGCCCATTTTGCGCCTTGTATCTGATAGAGCAGATTGAGGCTCTATGCGCCGTCCATGAGGACTCGCGTTAGGTGGAATCCATCAATGATTGGGTCGAGGACTAGTGCGGCTGATCCGCCATGCGGATCTTGGTCGGATGATCCCGGCGATCAAAAGTGATCGAACACGATGACCATGGGTTGAATTTTGGGCGGCGTGGCTCTATCGCATAAGCGTCCTTAGTGCGGCGCTTGCGCTCCCTTTTAAGGGATATCGTAGCATATATCATGTTCACCGTTTTGACTGAGGAAACTTCTTACATCCCCATGTGTTTATGCGAGGGATTCCTTGTCATCGTCCTTACTGCGATCCCTTTTCCTTGGTCTCGGCATTTAACTTGCCGGCTTGAAAACCAGCAATCTCTGTTGGTATGGTTGGCTGGTTTATGCAGGGTGCGATGGATTTGCGCAGACGGTCGATATCACGGTCCAAGCTGGATGGTCCACTGATTGTTCCTTATATGCAGCTTTTTCCGGCGACCGGACTTGGAGCCGCTAAATCCGGCGTTGACAGCAGTGTCATTGGTGTTATCGCCATTGCTTTGGTGTTTGTGTAGCTGCTGCGTCGGAGCTTGTCGTTGCTATTCTTGACCTCGGAGGTGCCTCGCTAGTTGTGTTTTTGCTCTGAGCCAGCCAACTATCCTCACCAGCATAAGCGGGCCATGAATGTCGTGAGGGCTGCCATGGATTTTGGTTTTCTTGGCGAGTGGCGGGGAGCCATTAAATCACGGATGCTATGCTTAAAGGCCGCTAGAGCTTGACATCCGAGACAGATCAATAATCTGGTTCTTTTTAGTTAGGAATCTAGTGCGAATTTCTGGCTGACTCTCGAGTTGTTGGACTATGTGACTTAAGTCATCGGCGTCGGTGGCGGACATATGTTCCTTGGAAGTTGTCAAGAAAACTTCCTCCAACTCCCGGTGCCGATGGAATTTTCGGCGAGGCTATTAAGCGATTGCGGTAGGCCCTCTGAGCTTTAGTGGGAGGTATTTGATAGCATGGAGGTCATCTCCGAGCCATGTGAATGTGGA
>JAHIAM010013317.1:0-17505 GCA_021605205.1 Aegilops longissima
ACTTGTGTGTTGGGGTGCCCCTGCCCCGTATATAAAGGAACAAGGGGGTGCGGCCAGCCCTAGGGAGGCGGCGCTGGAGGTCCTACTCCCAGGAGTGGGACTCCCCCCCTCCTAGTTGGATTAGGATTGGGGAAGGGGAAAGAGGGAAGGGCGCGCCCCCCCTCTCCTGTCCTATTAGGACTAGGGGAGGCGCCTGCCTGCCTGGCAGCCCTTCCTCTTCTCCCTTATGGCCCATCAAGGCCCATTGACCCCCGGGGGTTCGGTAACCCGGTGTTCGGTAACATCTGTTTTCATCCGGAACCTTTCAGAAGTTCAAACATAGGCTTCCAATATATCAATCTTTATGTCTCGACCATTTGAGACTCCTCGTCATGTCCGTGATCACATCCGGGACTCTGAACAACCTTGGTACATCAAAACTTATAACTCATAATGAGCTGTCAAGCCGAAGCGTTAATATGCGGACCTTACGGGTTCGAGAACTATGTAGACATGACCTAGAACCATTCTCGCTCAATAACCAATAGCGGAACACTGGATGCCCATATTGGTTCCTACATATTCTACGAAGATCTTTATTGGTCAAACCGCGATAATGATATACGTTGTTCCTTTTGTCATCGGTATGTTACTTACCCGAGATTCGATGGAACGGTATGTCAATACCTAGTTCAATCTGGCTACCGTAAGTCTCTTTATTGCCCGCAGAATACATCATCTCACAACTAACTCTTTAGTTGTAATGCTTCACAAACTGGCGTATGTGTATTAGAGAGAAGGCTGAGAGATACCTCTCCAGACAATCGGATGACAAAAACTAATCTCGATTCATGCCAACTCAACATATACTTTTGGAGACACACCAGCAAACACCTTTATAATCACCGAGCACGTTGTACGTTTGATGCACACAAAGTGTTCCTCCGTGTGGGAGTTGCATAATCTCATAAGTTGTGGACTTTGTATAAGTCATGAAGAAAGCATAAGCAATATACTAAACGATCCAAGTGCTAGGCTAAGAAATGGGTCATGTCAATCACATCATTCTCCTAATGATGTGATCCCATTAATCAAATGACAACACATGTCTATGGTTGGGAAACATTAACCATCTTGATCAATGAGCTAGTCTTGTAGAGGCATACTAGTGACTATACTGCTTGTCATGTATTCACACATGTATTATGTTTCCTAAGTTAATACAATTCTAGCATGAATAATAAACATTTATCATGATATAAGGAAATAAATAATAACTTTTTATATTGCCTCTAGGGTATATTTCCTTCATCTCCACTTCAATAATCTAGATTACAGTAATGATTCTAACACCCATGGAGTCTTGGTGCTGATCATGTTTTGCTCGTGGAAGAAGCTTAGTCAGCAGTCTGCAACATTCAGATCCGTATGTATTTTACAAATCTCTATGTCTCCCACTTGGACTTGGTCCCGAATGGAATTGAGGCGTCTCTTGATATGCTTGGTCCTCTTGTGAAATCTGGATTCCTTTGCCAAGGCAATTGCACGATATTGTCACGAGAAGATCTTCATTGGTCGATGCACTAGGTATGACACCTAGATCGGAAATGAACTCTTTCATCCAGACTCCTTCATTGCTGCTTCGAAGCAGCTATGTACTCCGCTTCACATGTAGATCCCATACGGCGCTTTGTTTAGAACGCACCAATGGCGGCTCCACCGTTTAATAAAAATCGTATCCGGTTTGCGATTTAGAATCGTCGGGATCAGTGTCAAAACTTGCATCGGCGTAACCATTTCGACTAGCTCTTTGTCACCTCCATATCTGAGAAACATATCCTTAGTCCTTTTCGGTATTTGGGATGTTCTTGACCGCTGTCGATGATCCACTCTGGATTACTCTGGTACCTTCCTGCCAAGCTTACAGCTAAGCATCGTCGGTCTGGTACACAGCATTGCATACATGATAGAGCCTATGGCTGAAGCATAGGAACATTTTCATTTCTCTCTATCTTCTGCTGTGTGGTGGGCATTGAGTCGACTCAATCTTACACCTTATGTCTGGTAAAAAACCTTTCTTTGCACGATCCATTTTGAACTTCTTCAAAACTTTATCAAGGTATGTGCTTTGTGAAAGTCAATTAAGCGTCTTGATCTATCTCTATAGATCTTGATGCCCAATATATAAGCAGCTTCACGAGGTCTTTCATTGAAAACTTTTATTCAAGTATCCTTTTATGCTATCCAGAAATTCTATATCATTTCCAATCAACAATATATAGTCCACATATAATATCGAAATGCTCTGAGCTCCCTCACTTTCTTGTAAATCTGAGGCTTCTCCAAAAGTGCAGTATAAAACCATATCTTTGATCACACTATCAAGCGTTTATTCAACTCGAGAGGCTTGCGGACCATAAATTGATCGTTGGAGCTTGCACACTTTGTTAGCACCCTTTGGATCAACAAAACCTTCTGGTTGCATCATATACAACTCTTCTTCTAGAAATCCATTCAAGAATGCAGTTTTACATCCATTTGCCAAATTTCATAATCATAAAATCGGCAATTGCTAACATGATTCGGACAGACTTAAGCATCGCTTCTGGTGAAAAGTCTCATCGTAGTCAACCCCTTGAACTTGTCGAAAACCTTTTGCAACAAGTCGAGCTTTGTGAACGATTACATTACCATCGGCGTCAGTCTTCTTCTTAAAGATCCATTTATTCTCAATAGCTTGCCGATCATCGGGCAAGTCTACCAAAATCCATACTTTGTTCTCATACATGGATCCCATCTCAGATTTCATGGCTTCAAGCCATTTGTGGAATCTGGGCTCACCATCGCTTCTTCATAGTTCGTAGGTTCACCATGATCTAGTAGCATGACTTCGAGAATAGGATTACCGTACCACTCACAGTGCGGATTTTATTCTTTGATCTCTGATTCGATGACAACTTGATCTGAAGTTTCATGATCATTATCATTATCTTCCTCGCTAATTGGTGTAGTTATTACGAAACTGATTTACGTGATGAACTACTTTCAATAAGGGAGTTGGTACTATTACCTCATCAAGTTCCACTTTCCTCCACTCACTTCTTTGAGAGAAACTCCTTCTCTAGAAAGGATCCATTCTTAACAGCGAATGTCTTGCCTTGGATCTGTGATAGAAGGTATACCCAATTGTCTCCTTTGGGTATCCTATGAAGACACATTTTTCGATTTGGGTTCAAGCTTATCAGGTTGAAGTTTTTCACATAAGCATGCAACCCCAAACTTTCGAAGCGACAACTTTGGTTTCTTGCTAAACCATAGTTCATAAGGCGTCGTCTCAGCAGATTTTGATGGTGTCCTATTTAGCGTGAATGCGGCCGTCTCTAAAGCATAACCCCAAAGCGATAGCGGTAAATCGGAAATAGACATCATAGATCGCACCATATCTAGTAAAATCGATTCTGACGTTCGGACACACCATTCTGCTGTGGTGTTCGGTGGCGTGAGTTCTTGAAACTATTCGCATTGCTTCAAATGTAGACCAAACTCGTAACTCAAATATTCTCCTCCACGATCAGATCGTAGAAACTTTATTTTCTTGTTACGATGATTTTCAACTTCACTCTGAAATTCTTTGAACTTTTCAAATGTTTCAGATTTATGCTTCATCAAGTAGATATACCCGTATCTGCTTAAATCATCTGTGAAGGTGAGAAAATAACGATATCATACGAGCTTCAACATTCATCGGACCACATACATCTGTATGTATGATTTCCAATAAATCTGTTGCTCTCTCCATAAAACCGGAGAAGCGGTGTTTTAGTCATCTTGCCCATGAGGCACGGTTACATAAGTACCAAGTGATTCATAATCAAGTGATTCCAAAAGTGCATCTGTATGGAGTTTCTTCATCGTTTTACACCGATATGACCTAAGCGGCATTGCCACAAATAAGTTGCACTATCATTATCAACTCTGCATCTTTTGGCTTCGACATTATGAATATGTGTATCACTCTTGTCGAGATTCAACAAGAATAGACCATTCTTCAAGGGTGCATGACCATAAAGATATTACTCATATAAATAGAACAACCATTATTCTCTGATTTAAATGAATAACCGTCTAGCATCAAACAAGATCCAGATATAATGTTCATGCTCAGCGGCACCAAATAACAATTATTTAGGTCTAAAACTAATCCGAAGGTAGATGTAGAGGTAGCGTGCCGACCGCGATCACATTGACTTTGGAACCATTTCCCAGCGCATCGTCACCTCGTCCTTTGCGGTGCTTCGTCTATTCCGTAGTCCTGTTTGAGTTGCAAATATTAGCAGAACCGATTATCAAATACCAGTGCTACTACGAGCTCTAGTAAGGTACACATCAATAACATGTATATCACATATACCTTTGTTCACCTTGCCATCCTTCTTATCCGCCAAATACTTGGGGCAGTTCCGCTTCGATGTCGGATCGCTTGCGGTAAAACACTCGATTTCAGGCTTAGGTCCAGACTTGGGTTTCTTCTCTTGATCAGCAACTTTCTTGCTGTTCTTTTGAAGTTTCCTTCTTCTTTCCTTTGCCCTTTTCTTGAAACTAGTGGTCTTGTTGACCATCAACACTTGATGCTCTTTCTTGATTTCTACCTCCATGGCTTTTAGCATTGCGAAGAGCTCGAGGAATTGTCTTAGTCATCCCTTGCATATTATAGTTCATCACGAAGCTCTTGTAGCTTGGTGGCGATGATTGGAGAATTCATCAATGACACTATCATCCGGAAGATTAACTCCGGCTGAATTAAGTGATTATTATACCGGACATTTTGAGTATGTGCTCCTTGCGCAGAACTATTCTCCTCCATCTTGCAGCTATAGAACTTATTGGAACTTCATATCTCTCAATCCGGGCATTTGCTTGAAATATTAACTTCAACTCTGGAACATCTCATATGCTCCATGGCGTTCAAAAGCGTCGTTGAAGACCGGTTCTAAGCCGTAAAGCATGGCTGCTGAACTATAGAGTAGTCATCAGCTTTGCTCTGCGAGGACGTTCACAACTTGGCGTTGCTCTCTGGCAGCACTGGCACCCGGCGGTGCTTCGGGGCGTAATTCTTACGTGCAGCAATGAGGATAATCCTCAAATTCGGACCCAGTCCGTGTAATTACTACCATCATCTTTCAACTTTGCTTTCTCAAGGAGCATTAAAATTCAGCGGAACAACAAAGCGAGCCATCTATCTACGATAAACATAGACAAGCAAAATACTATCGGTACTAAGTTCATGATAAATTTAAGTTCAATTAATCATATTAAAAACTCCCACTTAGGCAGACATCTCTCTAGTCATCTAAGTGATTCGTGATCAAATCAACTAAACCATGTCCGATCATCACGTGAGATGGAGTAGTTTCAATGGTGAACATCACTATGTTGATCATATCTACTATATGATTCACGCTCGACCTTTCGGTCTCCGTGTTCGAGGCCATATCTGCATATGCTAGGCTCGTCAAGTTTAACTTTGAGTATTCTGCGTGTGCAAAACTGGCTTGCACCCGTTGTAGATGGACGTAGAACTTATCACACCCGATCATCACGTGGTGTGCAGGTACTCTGAACTTTTAGCAGCGGTGCATACTCAGGAGAACACTTCTTGATAATTTTAGTGAGAGATCATCTTATAATGCTACGTCAATCAAAGCAAGATAAGATGCATAAAGGATAAACATCACATGCAATCAATATAAGTGATATGATATGGTCATCATCATCTTGTGCTTGTGATCTCCATCTCGAAGCTTACCGTCATGATCACCATCGTCACCGGTAGCGACACCTTGATCTCCATCGTAGCATCGTTGTCGTCTAGCCAACTATTGCTTCTCGACTATCGCTCTGCTTAGTGATAAAGTAAAGCAATTACATGGCTTTGCATTTCATACAATAAGCGACAACCATATGGCTCCTGCCGGTTGCCGATAACTTCGGTTACAAAACATGATCATCTCATACAATAAAATATAGCATCACGTCTTGACCACATCACATCACAACATGCCTGCAAAAACAAGTTAGGCGTCCTCTACTTTGTTGTTGCAAGTTTTACGTGGCTGCTACGGGCTGAGCAAGAACCGTTCTTACCTCGCATCAAAACCACAGCGATAGTTTGTCAAGTTGGTGTTGTTTTAACCTTCGCAAGGACGGGTATACACTCAGTTCAACTAAAGTGAGAGAGCAGACACCCGCGGTCACCTTTAAGCAACTAGTGCTCGGGGCGGTGAAACCAGTCTCGCGTAAGCGTCTGCGTAATGTCGGTCCGGGCGCTTCATCTCACAATACCGCTGAACCAAAGTATGACATCTGGTAAGCAGTATGACTTATATCGCCCACAACTCACTTGTGTTCTACTCGTGCATATGACATCAGCGCATAAAACCAGGCTCGGATGCCTTTGTTGGGGAGCGTAGTAATTTCAAAAATTTCCTCGCACGCAAGACCATGGTGATGGCATAGCAACGAGAGGGAAGTGTATGTCCACGTACCCTCGTAGACCGTAAGCGAGCGTTATAACAACGCGGTTGATGTAGTCGTGCGTCTTCACGATCCGACCGATCCAAGTACGAGCATACGGCACCTCCGAGTTCAGCACCGTTCAGCTCGATGGCGATCCCGGGCTCGATCCAGCAAAGCGTCGGGGATGAGTTCCGTCGACCTGACGGCGTGGTGGCGATGATGATGCTCCACCGCGCGGGAGGCTTCGCCTAAGCTCATGACGATATGACTTCACCGGCGCGGGGCCGCCTAAGCTCATGACGATATGACCGAAGTGGAATATGGTGGAGGGGGCACGCTGCAGCTAAGAACGATCCGTAGATCAACTTGTGTGTCATGGGGTGCCCCCTGCCCCGTATATAAAGGAGCAAGGGAGGAGGTGGCGGCCTAGGAGGCGCGCCAAGGTGAGAGTCCTACTAGGACTCCCTAGTCCTAGTAAGGATTCCACCTCCCTTGTTGGAGTAGGAGAAGGGAAAGAGGGGGAGGGAGAAGGAAGGGGGGCTCGCCCCTTGTCCAATTCGGACCAGAGGCGCAGGCCTCCTCCCTTTAGCCTCTCCTCTATTCCCATATGGCCAATAAGGCCCATATACTCCCGGCGAATTCCGTAACTCTCGGTACTCGAAAAATACCGAATCACTGGAACCTTTCCGAACTCGAATATAGTCGTCAATATATTGATCTTTACGTCTCGACCATTTCGAGACTCCGTCATGTCCCGATCTCATCCGGGACTCCGAACTCCTTGGTACATCAAAACTCATAAACTCATAATATAAGCATCATGAAACCTTAAGCGTGCGGACCCTACGGGTTCGAGAACTATGTAGACATGACCTAGAACTATTCTTGGTCAATAACCAATAGCGGAACCTGGATGCCCATATTGGCTCCTACATATTCTCGAAGATCTTTATCGGTCAAACCGCATAACAACATACGTTGTTCCCTTTGTCATCGGTATGTTACTTGCGAGATTCGATCGTCGGTATCAATACCTAGTTCAATCTCGTTCTTGGCAAGTCTCTTTACTCGTTCGTAATGCATCATTCCGTAACTAACTCATTAGCTACATTGCTTGCAAGGCTTATAGTGATGTGCATTACCGAGAGGGCCGAGAGATACCTCTCCGACAATCGGAGTGACAAAACCTAATCTCGAAATCGCCAACCCAACATGTACCTTTGGAGACACACTGTAGTACTCCTTTATAATCACCCGATTCGTTGTGACGTTTGGTAGCACCAAAGTGTTCCTCCGGTAAGCAGGAGTTGCATAATCTCATAGTTACGAGGAACATGTATAAGTCATGAAGAAAGCAATAGCAATATACTAAGCGATCAAGTGCTAGGCTAACGGAATGGGTCATGTCAATCACATCATTCTCCTAATGATGTGATCCCATTAATCAAATAACAACACATGTCTATGGTTAGGAAACATAACCATCTTTGATTAATGAGCTAGTCAAGTAGAGGCATACTAGTGACTATATGTTTGTCTATGTATTCACACATGTATCATGTTTCGGTTAATACAATTCTAGCATGAATAATAAACATTTATCATGATATAAGGAAATAAATAATAACTTTATTATTGCCTCTAGGGCATATTTCCTTCAGTCTCCCACTTGCACTAGAGTCAATAATCTAGATCACATCGCCATGTGATTTAACACCAATATTCATATCGTATATGATTAACACCCATAGTTCACATCGTCATGTGACCAACACCCAAAGGATTTACTAGAGTCAATAATCTAGTTCACATCGCTATGTGATTAACACCCAAAAGAGTACTAAGGTGTGATCATGTTTTGCTCGTGAGAGAAGCTTAGTCAGCAGGTCATCATATTGAGCCGTATGTATTTACCAAATATTCTATGTCTACAATGCTCTGCATGGAGCTACTATAGCTAATTGCTCCCACTTTCAATATGTATCAGATTGAGATTTATAGTCATCTGGATCGGTGTAAAAACTTGTCTTGTTGTAACTCTTTACGACGGGCTCTTTTTCACCTCCATAATCGAGAAATATTTCCTTAGTCCTCACTAAGGATATTTTTGACCTTTGTCGATGATCTACTATTAGATCAAAATTGTATTCCTTTGCCAAACTCAGAGCAAGGTATACAATAGGTCTGATTCACAACATAGCATACTTTATAGAACCTATGGTGAGGCATAGGAATGACTTTTCATTCTCTTTCTACATTTTACTGCCGTGGTGGGTTTGAGTCTTACTCAATTTCACACCTTGTAACACAGACAAAAAACTCTTTCTTTGACTGTTCCATTTTGAACTACTTCAAAATCTTGTCAAGGTATGTACTCATTGAAAAACTTATCAAGCGTCTTGATCTATCTCTATAGATCTTGATGCTCAATATATAACAGCTTCACGAGGTCCTTCTTTGAAAAACTCCTTTCAAATACTCCTTTATGCTTTGCAGAATAATTCTACATTATTTCCGATCAACAATATGTCATTCACATATACTTATCGAAATGCTGTAGTGCTCCCACTCACTTTCTTGTAAATCTGAGGCTTCTCCAAAATGCATATAAAACCATATCTTTGATCAACTCATCAAGCATATATTCCAACTCGAGATGCTTGCACCGGTCCATTGATGGATCATTGGAGCTTGCACATTTTGTTAGCACCTTTAGGATTGACAAAACCTTACGGTTGCATCATATACAACTCTTCTTTAAGAAAACCATTTAAGGAATGCAGTTTTGATATCCATTTGCAGATTTCATAAAATGTGGCAACCGCTAACATGATTCGGACAGACTTAAGCATCGCTACTGATTGAAAATCTCAATGTAGTCAACACCTTGAACTTGTGAAAACCTTTTTACGACAAGTCGAGCTTTTAGATAGTAACACTACTATCGATTATCGTCTTCCTCTTGAAGATCCATTTATTTAACATGGCTTGCTTATCATCGAGCAAGTCAATCAAAGTCCATACTTTGTTCTCATACATGGATCCTATCTCAGATTTCATGGCCTCAAGCCATTTCGCGAATCTGGGCTCATCATCGCTTCCTCATAGTTCGTAGGTTCATCATGGTCTAGTAACATGACTTCCGAACACGATTACCGTACCACTCAGTGCGGATTTTACTCTGGAAGACCTCGAGGTTTGGTAGCAACTTGATCTGAAGTTTATGATCATCATCATTAACTTCCTCACTAATTGGTGTAGGAATCCTTTGGAACTGATTTACGTGATGAACTACTTTCCAATAAGGGAGAAGGTACAATTACCTCATCAAGTTCTACTTTCCTCCACTCACTTCTTTGAGAGAAACTTCTTCTCTAGAAAGGATCCATCTTAACAACGAAAAACTTGCCTTGGATCTGTGATAGAAGGTGTACCCAATAGTTACCTTTGGGTATTCTATGAAAGCGCACTTCTCCGATTTGGGTTCGAGCTTATCGGTGAAAACTTTTTCACATAAGCATCACAACTCAAAACTTTTAGAAAGCGACAGCTTAGGTTTCTTGTTAAACCATAGTTCATATGGTGTCGTCTCAGCAGTTTAGATGGTGCCCTATTAAGCGAGAATGCAGCTGTCTCTAATGCATAACCCCAAAGCGATATTGGTAAATCGGTAAGAGACATCATTGATCGCACCATATCAAAATAAAAATCTGATTCTGACGTTCGGACACACCATAACGTTGTGGTGTTCCGGTGGCGTGAGCTGTGAAACTATTCCACTTTGTTTTAATTGAAGACCAAACTCGTAACTCAAATATTCATCTCCACGATCAGATCGCGAAACTTTATTTTCTTATTACGATGATTTTCTACTTCACTCTGAAATTCTTTGAACTTTTCAACTATTTCAGACTTATGTTTCATCAAGAAGATATCGCATATCTGCTCAAATCATCTGTGAAGGTCGAGAAAATAATGATACTTGCCACGACATCAACACTCATTGGATCGCATACATCGGTATGTATTATTTCCAACAAGTCGATAGCTTCGTTCCATTGTTCGGAGAAGCGGAGTTTTAGTCATCTTGCCCAAAAGGCACGGTTCATGCAAGCATCAAATGATTCATAATCAAGTGATTCCAAAAGCCCATCGATATGGAGTTTCTTCATGCGCTTTACACCAATATGACCTAAGCTGCGATTGCCTCAAATAAGTTGCACTATCATTATTAACTTTACATCTTTTGGTTTCAATATTATGAATATGTGTATCACTACGATCGAGATCCAACAAACCATTTTCATTGGGTGTATGACCATAGAAGGTTTTATTCATGTAAGCGAACAATAATTATTCTCTAACTTACATGAATAACCGTATTGCAACAAACATGATCAAATCATATTCATGCTCAGCATAAGCGCCAAATAACATTTATTTAGGTTTAACACTAATCCCGAAAGTATAGGGTGTGTGATGATGATCACATCAATCTTGGAACTACTTCCAACACGATCGTCACTTCCCCTTCAACTAGTCTCTGTTTATTACTGTAACTCCTGTTTGAGTTACTAATCTTAGCAACGAGCAGTATCAAATACTCGAGGGGCTACTATAAACACTAGTAAGGCACATCAATAACCTGTATATCAAATATACTCTTGTTCACTTTGCCATCCTTCTTATCCACCAAATATTGAGGCATTTCGCTTCGTTGACCATTTCCTTTGCGGTAGAAGCACTTAGTTTCAGGCTTTGGTCAGCTTTGGGCTTCTTGGCGGGGTGACAACTTACTTGTCTTTCTACTTGAAGTTCCCTTTCTTTCCTTTGCCCTTCTCTTGAAACTAGTGGTCTTGTCAATCATCAACACTTGATGCTCTTTCTTGATTTCTACCTTCGTTGATTTCAGCATCACGAAGAGCTTGGGAATACTTTTGTCATCCCTTGCATATTATAGTTCATCACGAAGTTCTACTAACTTGGTGATGGTGACTGAAAATTCTGTCAATCACTATCTTATCGGAAGATTAACTCCCACTTGATTCAAGCGATTGAAGTACCGGACAATCTGAGCACATGCTCACTAGTTGGCGATTCTCCTCCATCTTTTAGCTATAGAACTTGTTGGAGACTTCATATCTCTCAACTTCGGGTATTTGCTTGAAATATTAACTTCAATTCTGGAACATCTCATATGGTCCATGGCGTTCAAAACGTCTTTGAAGTCCCGATTCTAAGCCTTTAAGCATGGTGCACTAAACTATCAAGTAGTCATCATATTGAGCTAATGATCGTTCATAACGTCGCATCTGCTCCTGCAATAGGTTTGTCACCTAGCGGTGCATTAAGGACATAATTTTACGTGCAGCAATGAGGATAAACCTCAGATCACGGATCCAATCCGCATCATTGCTACTAACATTTTTCAACATAATTTTCTCTAGGAACATATCAAAACAAACATATAAAAGCATAGGGAAGCAACAACGCGAGCTATTGATCTACAACATAATTTGCAAAATACTACCAGGACTAAGTTCATGATAAATTAAAGTTCAATTAATCATATTACTTAAGAACTCCCACTTAGATAGACATCTCTCTAGTCATCTAAGTGATTACGTGATCAAATCAACTAAACCATGTCCGATCATCACGTGAGATGGAGTAGTTTCAATGGTGAACATCACTATGTTGATCATATCTACTATATGATTCACGCTCGACCTTCGGTCTCCGTGTTCGAGGCCATATCATTATATGCTAGGCTCGTCAAGTTTAACTGAGTATTCAGCGTGTGCAACTGTTTTGCACCGTTGTATTTGAGCGTAGAGCCTATCACCCGATCATCACGTGGTGTCTCGACACGAAGAACTTTATAGCGGTGCATACTCGGGAGAACACTTCTTGATAATTTTAGTGAGAGATCATCTTATAATGCTACCGTCAATCAAAGCAAGATAAGATGCATAAAGGATAAACATCACATGCAATCAATATAAGTGATATGATATGGTCATCATCATCTTGTGCTTGTGATCTCCATCTCAAAGCACCGTCATGATCACCATCGACACGGCGCGACACCTTGATCTCCATCGTAGTATCGTTGTCGTCTAGCCAACTATTGCTTCTCGACTATCGCTCTGCTTAGTGATAAAGTAAAGCAATTACATAAGCGTTGCATTTCATACAATAAGCGACAACCATATGGCTCTGCCGATTGCCGATAACTTCGGTTACAAAACATGATCATCTCATACAATAAAATATAGCATCACGTCTTAACCACATCACATCACAACATGCCTGCAAAAACAAGTTAGGCGTCCTCTACTTTGTTGTTGCAAGTTTTATGTGGCTGCTACGGGCTGAGCAAGAACCGTTCTTACCTCGCATCAAAACCACAGCGATAGTTTGTCAAGTTGGTGCTGTTTTAACCTTCGCAAGGACGGGCGTATGCACTCAGTTCAACTAAAGTGAGAAAGCAGACACCGCGGTCAACTTTAAGCAACGAGTGCTCGAAGCGGTGAAACTAGTCTCGCGTAAGCGTCTGGCGTAATGTCGGTCGGGCGCTTCATCTCACAATACCGCCGAACCAAAGTATGACATCTTTGGTAAAAGTATGACTTATATAGCCCACAACTCACTTGTGTTCTACTGCGTGCATATGACATCAGCGCATAAAACCAGGCTCGGATGCCTTTGTTGGTTTATGCGTTGATGGTGGAGGGGGCTGCTTTACGACTAAGACCGATCCGTGAATCAACTTGTGTGTTCATGGGGTGCCCCCTGCCCCGTATATAAAGGAGGGAGGGAGGAGGTGGCCGACCTAAGGAGAGGGCGCCAATGGAGTCCTACTCCCCGCAGGTAAGATTCCCCCTTTCTAATCAACAAGGTCCTTCCATGTATTAGGAGTAGGAGACAAGGAAGGGAAGGGAGAGGGAAGGAAGGAGGGGGTCGGCCCTCCCTAGTCCAATTAGGACTAGGCCATGAAGCCTTGTGCCCCGCCTAAGCAGCCCCTCTCTCTTTCCCACGAGGGCCAATAAGGCCAATACTTCTCCCGGCGAATTCCCATAACTCTGGGTACTCGAAAAATACCTGAATCATTACGGGACCTTTCCGAACTCCGAAATATAGTAGTCCAATATATACGATCTTTACGTCTCGACCATTTCAGACTCCTCGTCATCATCCCCAATCTCATCCAGGACTCCGAACTCCTTCGGTACATCAAAACTCATAAACTCATAATATAATGTCATGAAACATCAAGCGCGTGCATAAACTACGGGTTCGACATCTATAGACATGACCTAGAACTATTCTCAAGTCAATAACCAATACTTGGACCTGGATGCCCATATTGGCTCCTACATATTCTCTGAAGATCTTTATCAGTCGAACCACATAACGATATCGTTGTTCCCTTTGTCATCGGTATGTTACTTACCGAGATTGATAAATGGGTATCAATACCTAGTTCAATCTGGGTACCGGTAAAATCTCTTTACTAGATACGTAATACATCATCTCACAACTAACTCATTAGTTGCAATGCTTTGAGCTTATGTGATGTGTATTACGAGAAGGCCGAATACCTCTCAGAGCAATCGGGAGTGAAACTAATCTCGATTCATGCCAACTCAACATATACTTTTGGAGACACACTGAAGTACCTTTATAATCACCCGATTACGTTGTGACGTTTGGTAGCACACAAAGTGTTCCTCCGTGGCAGGAGTTGCATAATCTCATAGTTGAGAACTTTGTAACTCATGGAAAGCATAAGCAACATACTAAGCGATCAAGTGCTAGGCTACGGAATGGGTCATGTCAATCACATCATTCTCCTAATGATGTGATCCATTAATCAAATGACAACACATGTCTATGGTTAGGAAACATAACCATCTTGATTAATGAGCTAGTCTTGTAGAGGCATACTAGTGACTATCTGTTTCTATGTATTCACACATGTATTATGTTTCCGGTTAATACAATTCTAGCATGAATAATAAACATTTATCATGATATAAGGAAATAAATAATAACTTTATTATTGCCTCTAGGGCATATTTCCTTCAATTCTAGCATGAATAATAAACATTTATCATGATATAGGAAATAAATAACTATTATTGCCTCTAGAACATATTTCCTTCAGTCATTAGGGCATGCATGTATCTTATACTGCCTCAATCCTAGAAGGCATCGACCTTCTTTATTCTTACGTCACGTAAATGTGAAGCAATTAGATTTATCCTTTGGAAGCTTCTTGTTCAATATTTTCGATTGGCTTCTCAAATCCTTTATTAGGCACAACATTCTTTGCCTTCCACTGCAGCAATTCGATCGTTACCTATGGCGATCGGAAACCGAGAATAGATCGGGAGTTCTTGCTTCATAAACCTCTGTAGCCACCAAAACCCAATGGGACCTGTTAAAGGCACCTGCTGGGAGGAACCCACGGTAGCCATCTTCATCATCCGGCGCTCTCCATGGCGAGGAGGTGTAGTTCACCCTCGGGGCTGAGGGTATGTAACAGACAGTAGCTATGTTTGATCTCTCTCTCTCTCTACCTTGTATTCTTGATTTGGCATGATCTTAATGTATGAGAGCTTTGCTATTATAGTTGGATCTTATGTTGCTTCTCCCCCTCTACTCTCTTGTAATGGATTGAGTTTTCCTTTGAAGTAATCTTATCGGATTGAGTCTTTAATGATTTGAGAACACTTGATGTATGTCTTGCGTGCGTATTGTGTGGTGACAATGGGATATCCATTGATTCACTTGATGTATGTTTTGGTGATCAACTTGCGGGTTCCGCCCATGAACCTATGCATAGTGGTTGGCTTTGCGTTTTAAGTCTTGACTCTCGGTAGAAACTTTGGGGCACTCTTTGAGGTTCTATGTGTTGGTTGAATAGATGAATCTGAGATTGTGTGATGCATATCGTAAATCATACCCCGCGGATACTTGAGGTGACATTGGAGTATCTAGGTGACATTAGGGTTTTGGTTGATTTGTGTCTTAAGGTGTTATTCTAGTATGAACTCTAGGGCTGTTTGTGACACTATGAATAGCCCAAGGATTGATTGGAAAGAATAACTTTGAGGTGGTTTCATACCCTACCATAATCTCTTCGTTTGTTCTCCACTATTAGTGACTTTTGGTGACTCTTTGTTGCATGTTGAGGATAGTTATATGATCCAATTATATTATTATTGTTGAGAAGACTTGCACTAGTGAAAGTATGAACCCTAGGCCTTGTTTCCTAGCATTGCAATACCGTTTCGCTCACTTTTATAAACTTGCTACCTTGCTGTTTTATATATTTCAGATTACAAAACCTATATCTACCATCCATATTGCACTTGTATCACCATCTCTTCGCCGAACTAGTGCACCTATACAATTTACCATTGTATTGGGTGTGTTGGGGACACAAGAGACTCTTTGTTATTTGGTTGCAGGGTTGTTTGAGAGAGACCATCTTCAACCTCGCCTCCCACAGATTGATAAACCTTAGGTCATCCACTTGAGGAAATTTGCTACTGTCCTACAAACCTCTACACTTGGAGGCCCAACAACATCTACAAGAAGAAGGTTAGTAGTAGACATCAAGCTCTTTACTACAACTTATTGCTTGAGGAGGCTAGGTAGCGGCACTCACACCCCATCAACTAAGCTCTTTTACGTAACATCCCAAAATTCTAAATTTTGGAATGTTATATTAAATAAATAATTATGCTTGTTTGTTTGATTGTTGTGTAACTGATTGTGTGAAATTGAGTGAAATTTGAAACTTTTGAAAGTTCTTGAGAGAATGAAATGACATTCCCAAACTTTCACCTTGCATTTATGATCTCCATGAATTCAAATTCAATTCAAACACAAAACCCTAGAGAAGATGATATGACTTCTTCCATTTAAATAAATGAAAAGGGTTTGAAAAGATTTGAATTCCATTTGGAAATATTTCAATTCGAAACTTTATGCAACTCAATGATTTTCGAGAGAAGATAAAATGACTTCTTCAAATTAAATGAAATATGAGTTGGGAGTTTAAAAGAATTAAATCCAAAGTTCTTTGAATTTATTTCCAATTTGGAGTTATTTGAGTTTTATTCAAAATATTTTCTCCAAAACAAAATATATGGAAAATAGGGTAACATGATTCCCTACAACAGAAAATTGGAGAGAAATTAATTTGAAGCCATTTTGGTATTTTAAAATGATTTTTGTTGGATTTTATTGGACCAGAAGCACTCTTTGCTTTATTTAAATTTGTGTGTATTTTATTTAATGCTAGAATAATGTTCATCATGTAGGAAATCTTTTTCTGAAAATTTTGATATATTATATGCCTATAAAATATTTTCATTTTATTTTGTTTTATCATTTTGTTTTCCTCTCTGTTTGTTTAAAAAAATATCATGGCGCATGGGCCAAAAGGCCCAAGCCGTAACCAACCGGCCGGCCAAGCCAAGAGCCATATCATGCCCTTGCCGCACCTAGGGAGCGAGGGGAGCCAAGGTTTCCTATTCTTTTACAAATCCTAGTAGGTTTGATCCCGTTCGTTATTCGTTTTATTCCTAGGATTCCTAATCCTACTCTAATTCTTGTCCCCTACTCAAGCAAAACCTCCTCCCACTATAAATACCCAAGCACCCCCCCTCCAACACATCAAACCAACACCTCTCCTCTCCTCTCCTCTCACATGGCAGGTGCTGCTTCCACCACTTCGCCGCCAAGTGCCGCGCCCGCCGCTCGACCTCTCCTGAGGTTTATATGATCTCCTCTCCACCGTCCGTGATCTCCTTTCCTCTAGGATCAACATAACATCGGATCCCATCTTCTTCCCCAACTCAAGCGACTACTCCGGTGAGATCCACGAAATCCCGTAATTCATTTTTTCAGAAAATAGCAATCTTAGAAAATTCATATCTTTTAGAGTTTTTAGTATTTTGAGTGATTCCAATTGCTATGTGTCACAAATTTGCT
>JAHIAM010013325.1:0-11698 GCA_021605205.1 Aegilops longissima
TATGCAATGAAAAAGCCATGGGTATCCGAACACTTACGATCTCGCAGAGGCTTGGCCCTTGTTGGCCCTCCTCCTGTCGTTGTCGATGTTGGTGGAGAATCGGAGGAAGGGTCCTTCCTTCTTGGACCCTCGGCCTCCCGATTCGGGCCTTCCTTTTCCTCTCCTCCCGCTGGAGAGCTTCTTTCCTGCTCCTCGTTCTCGGGAGAAGATTCTCTTAGAATCGGCCTGGCGTCGGGAGCTCCTTGAGTTCCGTGGCCTCCTTCTTAGCCTTCTTCTCCGGCACCACATGAGTCGGAGCCAGCCTCAATCAGGCGTCATTGAGTCTTTGGCAAAGGGCAGACGGTTAATCTGTCGGGCGTCTTCAACCAGTCTGTCAAAGGTTAGGGAGTTTTAGATCCCACATAGAGTCAATCTATGAAAAACAAGAGTCCCATAAAGGGTAAAATAACTCTCGCTGGCACGGCGCTGCGAGCTGAATCCGTGATCTTGATGGCGGATCGGGAGCCTCGGTGCCTTGAATAGCACCTTCCGGGCATCTTAATGCGTAGTGTCGAAGAGCCTTTTCAGAGTTAGGTCTTGTCGGGATCGAACTCCACAATTCGAAGTCCCGTTGTTGGCATGGGAGAATCAAGCGGATGAGCATCACATGATTATGTTGACAAGCTGAGATTCTTGTCCACGGGTTTACGATGCATGTTTGGAGTCGGATAGCTCGTCAATTCCCCACGGGCCGTCTCTTTCCATGATGAGGCCGTGTGGGGAAGCCAGATCTGAATCGGGGCGCCGCCCATTTGGGGTCGCGTGGCTCGGTGATGTAGAACCACCCGATTGCCACCCTTTATTGTCTCCGAAGGAGCCCTCGAGCCATAGGACTTTGGCCATCTTGCCAACCATGGAGCCGCACTCCGCAGCGACCGCCCACTACCTTGACTGACATTGAAGATCTTCAGCCATAAGCAAGTGGGGCTGGATCTGAAGGAAGGCCTCGCACTGGCGATGACGCCGAGATGTTGAGATGAAATTCGGGGCGAGATCGTGGAAGTCAGGCCATAGTAGAACATGAGCCCCGGACAAATGGGTGAAGTGGAAAACATAGTCACGGAGGAAGTGGGGGAAACACCACCCTCTCATGGGGCAGGGGTTGGAATGAGCTACCCAGCGTCGGGCCAGTGCGTGATGTTCTTGGACAAGTATCCGGCCTCCGCAGCTTTTCAATGTGCCCCTCCGTGGCGGAGGCCATCCACCTCCTCCGCTCGGACATAGTTGGAGAGGGTTGAGGTGGGTGTGCGAACGGCTGGAGCTCGAGTGGCGAAATGGATAAGCAAAGGAGGAGGAAGGCGTGGGCTAAAGGTGGATCCTTATCCCTTATATGGAGGCGAAGCTATCGTCCCCGCAACTGGTAAAACTCGCTTATCTCCCAAGCGCCGTAATCAATGGCGCGGATGGGTTACCGTCCGTATTGATGAGAAACCAGAATAAGGGCACGATCTCGCTTTGATAAGGCGTGCCAAGACCGCCTCGCTAAGCGCTAAGGTGGAGCAGTAAAAGCGATTCATATAAAGGCGGCCGTGGTGTGATGTCACGCCGGAATACGTCAGCAGATCGTGCAAAATTATTCTCTCACGTGGTATGTGTAACTTGTTTTGAGCGGACACTATCCTTGTGTTCAAAACCTTCTATGAAGTATTGGAGGAGAACCGCCTTGCAATGCGAAGACAATATCGCGCGGACTGCGTCGTCATTGAAGCCTGGTTGAGGGCTACTAAGGAGTCTGGACTAGGGGGTGTCGGATAGCGAACTATCACCGTTGGCGGACTCCTAGACCATGAAGATACAAGATTGAAGACTTACGTCCGTGATGCGGATGGGACTTTCCTTGGCGTGGAAGGCAAGCTTGGCGTCTGGATATGTATATCTCCTACCATTGTAACCGACTGTGTAACCCTAACCCTATCGGTGTCTATATAAACCGGAGGTTTTAGTCCGTGGGCGAACAACAATCATACCATAGGCTAGCTTCTAGGGTTTAGCCTCTCGATCTCGTGGTAGATCTACTCTTGTACTACCCATATCATCAATATTAATCAAGCGAGGGTAGTATTACCTCCATCGAGAGGGCGAGAACCTGGTAAAAACATCGTGTCCCTTGTCTCCTGTTACCATCCGCCTAGGCCTTGAGTTCGTGACCCCCTACCGAGATCCGCGGTTTGACACCGACACCAGCAGATATAAATCCCAAGTGACTCAAGAATGAGCTATGCTCCACAACAGCGCCTTGAGAAATAGTCTTGATAACCCACAAGTATAGGGGATGCATACAGTTTTGAGGGTGAAGTATTCAACCCAAATTTATTGATTCGACACAAGGGGCCAAAGAATATTCTCAAGTACTAGCAGTTGAGTTGTCAATTCAACCACGCTGGATAACAATATCTGCAGCAAAGTATTTAGTAGCAAAGTAATATGATAGTAGTAGTACGGTAACAAAAATGTGATAGCAAAAGTAATATTTTGGTGTTTTGTAATGATTGTAACAATAGCAATGGAAAAGTAAATAAGCGAGAACCAATATAGGAAAAGCTCGTAGGCATTGGATCGGTGATGGAGAATTATGCCGGACGCGTTTCATCATGTAACAGTCATAACACAGGGTGACACGGAACTAGCTCCAATTCATCAATGTACTATAGGCATGTATTCCGAATATAGTCATACGTGCTTATGGAAAAGAACTTGCATGCCATCTTTTTTCCTACCCTCCCTTGGCAGCGGGGTCCTAATGGAAACTAAGGGATATTAAGGCCTCCTTTTAATAGAGTACCAGACCAAAGCATTAACACATAGTGAATACATGAACTCCTCAAACTAAGGTCATCACCGGGAGTGGTCCGATTATTGTCACTTTGGGGTTGCGGATCATAACACATAGTAGGTGACTATAGACATGCAATATAGGATCAGAACTCACCTATATTCATGAAAACATAATACGTTCAGATCTGAAATTGTCTACTTTCGGGCCACAGTGACAAGCATTAAGCATAGCAAAGTCATAGCAACATCAATCTCGAACATAGTGGATACTAGGATCAAACCCTAACAAAACTAACTTCGATTACATGATAGATCTCATCCAACCCATCACCGTCCAGCAAGCCTATGATGGAATTACTCACGCCGACGAGTGATCATCATGAAATTGGTGATGGAGGATGGTTGATGATAATGACGGCGATGAATCCCCTCTCTGGAGCCCAGCGGACTCGGATCAGCCCTCTGAGAGGTTTTAGGGTTGGTGGCGCTCGTATCATAAAAGCGATGAATTCTTCTCCTTTATTTTTTGTCCCGAAAGCAAATATATAGAGTTGGCGTCGGAGGAGCTCTAGGGGCCCATGAGGTGGGGAGGCGCGCCCTGGGGGAGGCGCCCCCACCCTCGTGGATGAGGTGTAGCCCCACTGGTCTTCATCTATTGCAAGGATTTTTATTATTTCAAATAGGCGTTCTATGGAGTTTCAGGTCATTCGAGAACTTGTTTCTGCACATAAATAACACCATGGAAAGTCTGAAAACAGCGTCGGTTTGGGTTAGTTCCATTCAAATCATGCAAGTTAGAGTCCAAAACAAGGGCAAAAGTGTTTGGAAAAGTTGATCTGACGGAGGCATATCAATCCCTCACGGTGGCCATCTTCATCATCCGGCACTCTCCATGTGAGGAGGGAGTAGTTCACCCTCGGGGCGAGGGTATGTACCGATAGCTATGTTTGATCTCTCTCTCTCTCTCTCTCTCTCTCTCTCTCTCTCTCTCTCTCTCTCTCTCTTTCTCTCGTGTTCTTGATTCGTACGATCTTGATGTATCATGAGCTTTGCTATTATAGTTGGATCTTATGATGTTTCTCCCCTCTACTCTCTTGTAATGGATTGAGTTTTCCTTGAAGTTATCTTATCGGATTGAGTCTTTAAGGATTGAGAACACTTGATGTATGTCTTGCATGTATGTGTGGTGACAATGGGATATTCACGTGATGCACTTGATGTATGTTTTGGTGATCAACTTGCGGGTTCGATGACATTGTGACCTTGTGCATGGGGGTTGGCTTTGTTTCGTCTTGACTCTCCAATTAGAAACTTTGGGGCACTCTTTGAAGTTCTTTGTGTTGGTTGAATAGATGAATCTGAGATGTGTGATGCATGTCGTATAATCATACCACGGATACTTGAGGTGACATTGGAGTATCTAGGTGACATTAGGGTTTTGGTTGATTTGTGTCTTAGGTGTTATTCAAGTACAGACTCTAGGATGGATCGAGCGGAAAGAAAAGCTTCATGTTATTTTACTCACGGACTCTTGAGAAGTAATAAATCATATCATGGGGACCTCGCACACAACCGGGATCAAGAGAATTAAACCATGTCTTAGCATCACCATTTAATGAGAATGAAATAATTTGAGATATAATAGTAGCGAGTTTTCTCATCATTAGTGAAAAGGATGGCTATATCATTTAATTTAGTAAGATGTGCTACAACAGTTTCAGATTCATAACCATAGAAAGGATCAGATTCAACCAAAGTAATTATCTAGGGATCAGCAGGAGAAATCATAATCCTTATCGGTAACAAAGATGGGTGAAGTAGTATAAGCAGGATCATATTTCATTCTACGCACTCAAGGATTTTCTTTAACCAGCTAATAATTTCTTAAGATCACATCTATCATTGCAAGCAAGAAAATCTCTAGCAGGTTTCTTCATCCATACTGTAAGCCTCGAGGTACAATAGGCGATTCATATCTAGGAGGAGAAAGCTTCATCATCACTTTCATCAATATTATCGATTTCAATAATTTCATTCTCTCTAGCCATAGCAAGTTGTTCATCGAGAGGAATTCACCTAGTGGCACGATGGTATCAACCATAGAAGTAGTTTCATCATAAGTATCATGCATACATTGAAGTGGCATCATCAATAACATGCGACATATCCAGAATTAATAAGCAGAAGCAGGTTTGGAATTGCCATGGCTTACTCAAAGCAGGAAAGGTGAATCAAGTACGAGAGCCTGAATGGTGAGTTCCTTACCTCCCCTCTTGGTTGAGGGATAAATTTTGGTTTTCTCGTCTTTCAAGTTCCTCTTAGTGACCAGCAGATATAAATCCCAAGTGACTCAAGAATAGAGCTATGCTCCCTGACAGCGATGCGAGAAAATGATCTTGATAACCCACAAGTATGAGGGATACATAGCAGTTTTTCGGTAGAGTATTCCTTAAATTTATTGATTCGACACTGAGGGAGCCAAAGAATATTCTCAAGTATTAGCGATTGAGTTGTCAATTCAACCACAGACTGGATTAACTTAATATCTGTAACAAAAGTATTTAGTAGCAAAGTAGTATGATAGTAGCGATGCCAATTGTAGAAAATAACTTGTGATAGTTTTGTAGTAGTTTATATGATGTAATGTAAAGTATGTAGCGAAGAACAATAGGTGAAAAGCTAAATAGGCATTGGATGGAGGTGATGGATAATTATCGGGATCACGTTATTCATACAAATGATTATAACATAGGGTGACACGAACTAGCTCCAATTCATTGATATAATGTAGGCATGTATTCCGAATATAGTCATACGATACTTATGGAAAAGAACTTGCATGACATCTTTTTGTCCTACCCTCCGTGTGGCATGGCGAGGTCCTATTAAAACTAAGGGATATTAAGGCCTCCTTTTAATAGAGTCTGGGACCAAAGCATTAACACATAGCATTTTAAAAAAAAGACACATCCATGACATTTTGGGCGAGCAGAAATTTTTTTACTGTCATACATGTAACACTTACGTGACGATAGTTGTGACAAAACCGAGATCATCATAGATGTGGTGGGCTCCTACTTCTGTGACAAAAATCATGATGACAATGGGCACTTACGTCACTGGGAAGGCGTAGAGCGCAGCTGCGCGAGCATTCTTCGGTACGTCGATGGCCAAAAAAAACCGTGGTAGAAGCGAGGAGAGAAAAATTTCAGGGGAGTTGCGGTTCACGGTGGGAGGTCGGGGCCAAGTAATGCGGCGTTTCTCGCTACGTCTGCAGCGTGTTGCGGCTTGGCTCTCGAACCAGGCGGCGGGCTCCTAGCGAACCGGCGATTGCTGGGCTCGCGTTCGAACCCGGCGATCGATCGATGGCTGTTAACTAAACCCGATGGGCGATTCCCTTTTGCTTGCGCTTCAAGCATCGATTGGATGAGCGATGGCGTTGGGGGGGTTGGATGAGCGATGGCGGTGGCGTTGCCTCTGGATGACAGGACCCGTGGTGTGGAGGTGGATGAACAATGAGCGGTGGAGGGTGGCCGTGGAGGGTGGTTGAGCGGGACCCGTGGTGTGGAGGCTGGATGAGCAGTGAGCGGTGGAGGGGTGCCGTGGAGGGTGGTTGAGCATGGCGGTGGAGTAGCGCGGTGGAGGCTGGATGACAGGAGCCCGTGGAGGCTGGAGGAGGTCGTGATGCCCGGGAGGCTGGAGGAGGTCGATGGTGGAGATGAAGGTATCCGTGGAGTCCGTTTGCACGCCACACCCTCCGGAACGGACCCTGTTTCGCGGAGAGGTCCGTTTCGTCCGTTTGTGGTACGCCACACCTCCCGATCAACAGGACCCCGTTTCGACCGTAGGAGGTCCATTTCCTCCGTTTTGCGAGCTACACCCTCGATCAACAGGACCCGTTTGACGTAGGAGGTCCGTTCCTCCGTTTTCGGTATGCCACACCTCCCGATCAACGGACCCGTTCCGTGAGGAGGTCCGTTCCTCCGTTCCGTGTACGCAGCCTGCGTTCCATACTGTTCCGTCCAAGCCCTCCCGATGAACACGACCACGCATTCTATTCACCAGCTAGTTGGCTCCCCATGAACACGCGATGCGCTGTTTCTCCGTCCGACCCAGCCATATGCGTATGCGCGAGTAGGCGTTCGATACGCCTCGTATGTATATGCGTGGCGTTTTATTTCTTACACCCTCGCCCGTTATGCTGCGTGTACGCTAGGTGCGCGCTCTACTACGACACGCGTGCGCGCCTTCTCGACCGAGTATGTACGCATACGCGTTCACGACGAAGACAACGCTCACGTGCGCTCGACCGGTGGGTCCCGGTAGCCGCACTTCCTTACTGCGAAGATGTAGTGGTGGGTCCCATGGTCGGCGAATCATTTTTTGCCGGACGCACTTCCTTGCGTGCAAAGATGTAGCTGTGGGTCCCGGGGTCGGTAATCGTTTTTTTTTGCCGGACGCACTTCCTTGTTGCGAAGTGTAGGTGGGTCCTGATGGAAATGTTTTTCGTGAAATATAGTGGCCCGTCGGTGGGTCCCAGTGTCGGTGGAGAATCATTATTTTCGCGAATAAGGAGGCACTTCCTTCGTGGTCGTGGACCGTATCGCCTCTCCACGATAGTCCACGTCCGATGGAAGTCGTTCCTTGACCACGCTTGACCACGCGCGCCAAGAGCACCGAGGCGGTGGACGATGGCGAGCCTAGGAAGGGGACAGCGGGAGGGGAAGCGCGCAGTGGAAGCCCATGCGAAGAGAGACGAGGTTCCTGGTTCAGCTGCGGTGTGAGCTGCGTCGCCGCAAGGCGCCAGATGGGAATAGTAAGGCGGTGAGGCCTCCACGGCGCACAGCGACCCACGGGAGGCAAGAGCATGCAGACCGACCCTGTTGCTGGTAGTGAGCAAGAAGACCAGAGGTTGAAGAAGCACTCGACGTTGGATGGACATCGTACAGTCCTTGGAGCTAGAATCGTTCATATTGACTAAAGTTGACAAAGGCCCCGTCCGATCAACAAGTAGGCCTAAGTCAGCCTCCACCATGGTGGGTCCCGATAACAAGAGGTATTCATTTTTTGTGCGTAATAAGGAGGCACTTGGTGGGTCCGGTGACAATGTGAGAGCTTTTTTCGCAAAATCTGGCCGCGTCCGGTGGGTCCCAATGGCGGAAACATTTTTCTGAAATAAGGTGGCCCGTCCGGTGGGTCCCTGTCAGTGGAGGAATAATTATTTTGCGCGTAATAAGGAGGCACTTCCTTGCGGCCGCTGGACCCGGTATCGCCTCTCACGTCTGATACTCTTCCGATGGAAGTCGATTCGTTGACCACGTTGACCACGCCGCGCCAAGAGCACCGGCGGTGGTTGCGCGATGGCGAGGCCTAGGAAGGGCGACAGGCCGAGGAAGCCGCAGTGGTAGCCGCATGGAGAGAGTACGAGGTTCATGTTCAGGGTGAGGCTGCCGTCGCCAGAATAAGGGGTGTGGGTGAGTAGAGGATACCGGCCAGCGGTGGGAGTAGTAGGGCGGTGAGGCCTCCATGGCACACAGGCCGACAGAGGCGGAGCAGCGCACGACCGCGCTGCTTTGGTGGTGGAGCAAGAAGACCAGGAGGTTGAAGAAGCACTATGGCCGTTGGATGGACATCGTCGTCCTGGAGCTAGAATCGTTCATATTGACTAAGTTGACAAAGCCCTCCGTCCCGTCAACAGTTGGCCCTTAAGTCATCCTCCCACTATGGTGGGTCCCATCTAGCGAGTGGGTATTCATTTTTTTTGCGTAATAAGGAGGCACTTCCTTGCGTGCGAAGATATAGCTGGTGGGTCCGACATGTCGTGAGGACGTTTTTTGAAATCGAGGCCCTTCGGTGGGTCCCAGCTGTCGGTGGAGGAATCATTATTTTTGGCGTACAATCCAGGCCGATGGATGTCGTTCGTTGACCCGTTGACCAGGCAGCGAAGCACCATGGCGGTGGACGACGGCGAGGCCTAGGAAGGGAACGACAGGGCGGGAAGACTCGGCAATGGTTGCCGCGCGTGGGGAGTCACGAGGTTTACTTGTCCGGCTGCCTCACCGGAAAATAACAGGAGGTGTGGGTGAGTAGAGGAATGGCCGCCAGCAATGAAGTAGGGTGGGGCGGTGCGGCGGCGGCAACCCCACGGAGGCGGGCAGTCCCGGAGCTGGTTTGGGGGGGAGCAAGAAGATCGATATTGAAGAAGGACGGCCGTTGGATTAACATCCAACGTCCAGAATCTTTGGACTAAATTTGAATCTTTTGGGACTAAGTTGACAAAGCCAAAGTACCGCAACCTAGTAGACCCCAAGTCACCTCCAAATCTGTCCCAAACAATCAAAATTTCTAGCGATTCAAATTAATTTTAAATCTAAATATACCTTAATTTAAATTCAATGAAATTTTACCCAAAAAACAATGAAATTTAAAATATCAAAATAAAGAAAACGTATTTGGGAACTAATTGTTTTTGTATTTTTTCATTTAAAATTTATTATTACTTATAGCCCATTTCTTATTACTTAAGCATTTATTATGCCCATTTCTTATTCTTATGCCCATTTTGGGCAAAATGCATCCCTCCTCGCTTGAAAGATTTCCCCCAAAGGCGAAAAAAAGTAGGCCTATGTTGGTTATTCAAAAAACAAAATAGCTGGCTAGCCATTTTGAAAGGAAAAAAACAAATAGGCTGGCAGGCAAACATATGAAATAAAAGTGGGCTAGGCGGGCCCGGGTCCCAACCCGTTGATACCCTTCTCCTCCCGAAAAACAAAATTACGCCTCTTTGGGTCCTTCATCCTCACCATGTCATATCTCCTTATTCCTCTGGTTGTTGACCATGTTGACAACAGGGGATCCAGGCGGCAACCAAGCGGAGGGCGGGTGAGGCCTGACGGGAAAGAACAGGAGCCGGGAAGATCACAACCCCCGGGGGAGGCGGGGGGGGTCCCCCGGGGCGGTTTTTTTGGCGCTCGAGGAAAAGAAATAAGAAAGCGACAACGTTGAATGTCAATCCGGGGTCAAGGTTGGCTTCGTTTTTTGACTAAGCGGACACCGTAGCAATTTTATATATAGGAAAAAACTGCAAAAATCTTTCGGTCCTCCTCAAGGCGTTGCCACATAAGGACTAGCACCCTTGGTTTTCAACCGGAGGTCTTGGGTTGAGTCAGGAACTCTCAATTTTTCCTTCCTTCCTCCAAAAAAAAGAAAATCAAAGACTTGGGAAGGCGCTGGAAAAGCTAGTGTACCGAAAGAGAGCGTTGGAGTTTTAGAAAAAAAGAAAGGCGTGCTCTTGCTGGTTAATCAAACCTAGACTATGACTTATATGGTGCTATGCTACTCGCAAGTAATGGCACATATCCAACGTTCTTCTCCTCTTCTCTACTTACCGCCTAGCAAAGCTTTGGCCAGAACCATGTCCTGGTGCTCGCCACCTCTTAGAAACAACAATATCAAGTCGCCACCCACCCATCGCTGTGGGTCTCATCACACCCCCGCCACCGCACCAAATTGCTCATCGCAACCCGCCGTTGTGTGGTGCCAAAATCACGAGTCATCCGCGCCTCAACCACAATCCCAAACCCGGCAGTCTTCTACAAATGCCGAATCATGGGGTAATAATATGTTTAAGTGTTGTTCGCTGCTTTCGTTGCTGATTTTTTAATAGTTTGGTTGATGATCTTCCAATTTGATTAAATGCAGAAAAGGGAAGATTCGTGTGATTTGTATTTACGGGAAGTTCTTGATGTGGGGAATGCAACTCGCTGATTATTTGGTTAGCGAGGAATCCCAATACCAGCAGGTTGGGGTGTTGGACAAATGGCGGAAGGAGCGCGAAGAGGAAGATGCGAGCGGAAGGTTAAAGATGCAGTTCCTCCGATCATGGCCAAGCAACAATCTGCTAAGCGGCCTTGACAACAATGAGGAGATGAAAGAGCTTGTGAAGATAATGGGCAAAATCGATGTGCTCATGAGGATGATTGTCTCTTTATTTGCGGTGTATGTAGCACTTGTGATGTATTCGATTAGCTCGACATGAGCACTTTCTGAAACTAGTAATGAATGAAACACATGTAGCGAGTGGCAGTAGTGTTGTGAACATCTAATGATTTCTATTAATAGAAATCAGGGGTATCCCTTTGCTCATATAAATAAATAAATAGCGAGAGGCCCTGTCGGTCAGCTTTGTTCTCATTCGAAGGCGTCGAGCAAATTGCAGTCCAACAGCAAACTATGTCATCAAATTCAAGTTTCACAGCCAAATATGAGTACAACTAAACAACAATGTCATCATGTTTTAGTTGTCATACAATCACCAAACACAAATCAGCATACATAACAAGTGATGTTCTCACAGCAAAATACTAAACAACATGTTCATCAGGTTTAGTTGTCATAGCAAACACAATTTCACATAGTAGATAAAAAGCGTCTTCGACAGGAAAATCGACAAAAGCAATGTAATCATCATCCAGCGCAGCAGTCAACATCTTCACCATGTGTATCGATCAATCGTAATTCCCCACGGTGTCATCTTCTTCTTCGTCCTCAACGTCCTCGAGCGTTGGCTTCTTCTTGATCAACTCTTGTATGTCCAGCACGACAGGCAATCTTTTCGCCGGCGTCATTGGCGTGATGGTTCTCAAAGATATTAGGAACATCTGTTATCTTGTACATCGAGGGCGATGTAAGCATCATCTTGTTGTGCAACTTCATTAAGCGAATTCCTCTGCTCAAACCTTTGCAATACTCTCCGCCATCGCTCGTGCAAATGTGTCTTCCAAGAAAAATATCTGTGTTGCTTGATTTGCCAAAATAAAAGGCTCGTTGGTCGGACCCGCCTTGACATTGATGGATTTGAAATAATCATCCTCGGTTTTGCCCG
>JAHIAM010013327.1:0-11715 GCA_021605205.1 Aegilops longissima
TCGGGGGATTGCTAGGAAGTTGCGAATGGTGCGCCTCCACTCTTGACAAGGTTGGGCGCCTAACCCTCGTGCATGCAATTCTATGTGCAATGACTATCCATGTTGGCTTTGGATGTCCCCCCTCCCAAAGTCTTGATGAAGATCATCGAGGATATGCCGTTAGTTTTGTGGCGAGGTGCCTCCGTCTGAGCGGCACGGTCTGCTGGGAGGTTATTTTTTAACGAAGTGGGCTGGTGGCCTAAATTGCCAACAGCGTGTCTCAATGTCACCATGAGGTGCCATGATTATGTCTAATGAAGCGATGACATGAGACACAATGCGGAGTTTGACTTTCGACACCTCTGGAATCTATGCAACTATACCAAGCAACTGTTTTCATGGATTTGGCGGCGATAACTCCAATTTTACTGTGGAGGAGAAATGGCTAGAGGGATGTATGATCCGGGAAATTGTGCCTGGTTTACGCCAAAATGAAGCGACATCGAGGTTTGAGAATGGTGGATGATGCTTTACTAGCGCTTTGGCGAGGGCCTTGGCTCGGACCTCTCTCCGTGAGTTGGCTGAATTCCTCATGTGTTATAGCCAGATTGACTATGATCCATTGTGGCACAGGTTGTTGATTCGGTTTGTTATGTGTAGGGAGCCTTGATGTCTACTCCGTCGATTGTCTTCTTGGGAAGATAGCATGATCAAGGAGAGCTTCATCTGGCGATCAAGGGCGCTGTCGGTGCAAAAACTTCACAGCTAGCTCCCAAGAATAGTGTCGGACTTGGACGATGGCAAAGAGGATTGCCTCATTAGGATGCTTGCCCCGTGTGATCATGGTAGGAATCCATCGATCATTGCTGATCTCTTGCGTCTTTGCTGTTCGGTCTAGTTTCGACCCTTTATGCTCGGGGTAAAGGAGAGTGGAGGCCAGGGATGGCAAATGGCGATGCCGATGCATTACTTCCACTAAAACCATGATTGCATGAGGGATCTCAATCGTTCACAGCACTTGTTCTTTGGGAAATTTGAAGAATCATAGCAATCATCCACTAGTAGAAAAAGGCCAATTTGTCGGTTCATAAGCACCATTTGTCCCGGTTAGAACCAGAGACTAAAAGGTCGATACTAAAGCCCAATACCTTTAGTCCGGTTCTTATCTGAACGGGACGGATGAAACTCCGTAGGCTATTCGGCTTGCCCGAGCGATGTTGGAAATATGCCCTAGAGGCAATAATAAAATGGTTATTATTGTATTTCCTTGTTCATGATAATCGTCTATTATTCATGCTATAATTGTGTGGGAAGCTGATCATGACCCACGAACACCTATGGGACTGGCGGACGAGTCCCTTGTGGTTGGAGGGCGGAGGTTACCTGAAGAAGCAGATCGGCGATGCACACAAGCAGGTTTACCCACCGGAGCTCTCCGGAGATAATACTCCTCTGCTTAGTTGATTGTATTGTGTTCTTGCTAGGGAGCAATGGAAGCTACAAAACCTAGCCTCATTGAGTGTAGTCTCGAATGAGTCGAATGAACAAACCAGCGAACCCTTTCTCGTTGCACATGGGCCTCCTTTTATAGGCTCAAGGGGTCACCACAGTGCAGCGTAGATGGAAGTACAAATGGAAAACAGTGGTTGGTACACCGACTGCGATTATCGATTGCATTATACCTAACTCACGTGACAGGGACAAGATCAATAAATGCGTCACATGCCTAAGCGATCTGTGAGGACCGTCAAGTGCACCACCGTTTGCCGCGATGGTAAGCTTATCGTCGCCGCTGTCGCTGCTCCCATGGCTGCACAGCCTCTTGACCTCGCGCTGGAATGGCCCCATGGCGACATGTTGGTGGATGAGCTGGGCGGAGATGAAGGAGGTTACTGCCGCGGCAAGCACCTTGCAGCGGCTGAATCCTGTCGCTCGGTAGCTTGCGCTCACCAAGCCTTCGGCAAGCTCCTCTTGCGGGGTCTTATTCCCGTGCCTTGAGTGGCCTTCGGCAAGCTCCTTTTCTGGGGCCTTGAATCTTTGTTCTTGAATGGCTCTAAAGGAGCATGGAGGACTTAGCGGTCACTAGGCAAGCCTTGCAGCAGTGCTGCAACTGCCCGTGTCTGCAGTTAGGGATACTAGGGTACCCCTACTCTAGTACAGCCAGAGCCGAACTGGAGCCACCTGCAGCCCAGCTCGGTTGGGCGAGGCCCAAAGCATGCAGCAGCCTGCGGCCTAGAAGACGCCGTTACTCGCTCCGGTCCCTGCGTCTCCCACGAGCAGCCACGCACGAGCGTGGCGTCGTGGGAGAGATCGTGGGGCTTTCTTTAGTGGAAGCGGGCGCCCGCCCTCTCCCTCCTTATAAGCGAGGGAAGCAGGGGCAAGGCGCCCACCTTGCCATTCTTGTCACATCAAAACCACCGCCGCTCCCCCCTTCTTCTCAAGTCTGAAGGCGGCGCCCTTCCCCCATTGCCAAGGCGCCATCAACGCGGACTCCTCCACCACCTCCGCCATGGGCCGAAGGCCGCCAAGGGAAAGGCGTGAAGTCGGCCGGCGCAGCAGCTCATGGCCGCTGCGGAAGGCGGGCCACCTTGACCCCTGCTCGGCCTTCAGGGAGCTGCGGGAGGGTACTACCTCTTCGGTCGGCAGCAGGCAGGCGCACCCAGCGCGAGGTGATCTCGCGCCGCATCAAGAAAGGTTTCCATGGTGCCGTTCTTGGCGCTTTTCTTCTCTGCGGGCTCTGCCCCTTTCTGAGTTCTTTTGTGACATCATGAACACATCGGCCTCCGCCTCCTTGATTTCACCCCAGCGCCGTCCTCACTGGCAGTTTCGCACACCTTGCGAGAACTTGTCGAATCCACCAAATGTAGCCCTCTTCCGCCACTACTTCATGCCCGTGTTGAGAGAGAGCCGCTTGCGGAGGGTTTGCATGGATCTCCAGGATCGGCGAAAAAGCATATCTGGAAGGAGCCGTGCAAGTGGGAGGTGGAGGCGATTGGTGTTGGATCATAGAGAACCGCAGCCTTTCACACCCAGCGCCAAAATCCCATAGTCGCGACACGATTGGAGTAACTTGGCGGAGGATGCGAGGTTGAAGATTGCCGTGACCGGATCTTGCGCCTCGGGCATCTTGGACTCCTTGTGGGTCTTGTTGGCAGTTCCTTCGCGCCCATCTCCCTGCGGGAAAGGAGAGACCTGCTTGGGAGTTCAAAATCTGGCGGACATCATGAGGCTGCTTGGGGCCTCAGCTGGAACTTCACTGTTTTGGAGCTGGATGCGATGCTTGCTGGAGCTGTTCAAGCAAGACCAGATCGCCCGAGTGGTTCATGTTGCGAGGAGTCGTTCCTTTGTGCAACAACTCTTCCTTGACCGCATCCGATGCGATGATGCCGTTGTCGATTCCCATGGGATCGTTCCAACTTAGCAGAAACCGCCGACGACATCGTCAGGCGGTTCTTCGGCGACTTGGAAGAAGTGCCGATGCGACAATGATGCTCACCGTGACACCACCGGCGCTGAGCTAGGCGCGCCACAGTGGAGGAGCGGCAAGGCTGCTAGCATTGGTGAGTTCGGTTCCGCGTGGAGGCGGAGGCAGCGAGGCGGCAAGCCTTGCCGACCGAGGAGCTTGCCGGTCGCGGAGGCAGAGCCGAGCCCGGCCTGAGCGAGCAGAGCCTGCAGGGCCTCCCCTCCACCTTGAGATAACTTGCCGTGGGAGGAGCCGGCCCCATAAAGGCTCCTCAGAACCGGGGAAGTGGTGGGGCGGCGGGCAGGCCAACAGCCGTCTCACAGCGCGCGCTCCAGACAAGCTCTGTTGCCGCGGGGCGCCTCCGCTGCCACAACAACGGGCCGGGGCTTATGGGACCACGTCTCCCGCACCCCAAGCGTCAGGAGCCCTCTTCGGCTTGCTTGCCAGGTGGGCGGGTCGACTTCTCGCTCTCGGCTCAGGAGGAGAAGAAGATAAGATCTTGTCTTGTCTTGTAATTCTTCAATTTGCTGCTTTGTCTTGTATCTGATTTGCTTCATTACGAACCATTTCCTTTTTGGGGCTGGCTCGAGGCGTCGAAGAATCCAAGACGTGGTTGTCCGAAGGCGACCCCCCATGCGACAGGAGGCACGTGAGACCCCTTGCGGATCCGCAACCCTTCCATGAGCAGCCCAGCTGCCCAGTACGTAAATGGTGGTTTATTTCTTATGGTTAGGTGTGCATGGGCGCTTCTTCTTCTTGATATATGACTTGTTGAATTGTGTAGGAAGCGAGCAGCCTCATCAGGAGGCCGGAAGTCACTCGAAGTTCTATCTGCTTCAACTCGCGCCAAGGGAGAATTCTCCGGCAAGGGGCGCTCTCCGGCAAGGAGGCCTCTCCGACAAGGATGCTTCTCCGACAAGGGCAGCGCCATGATCCTCGATGGTGGAAACGTGACCAGACCCCATCGAGGTAATCTCCTTGCCTGAAAATTTCCCTTGGGTTCCTGTTCTTCTTTTTGAACATTTGCTTGTTTCTTTCTTTCTCGATCCTCAGATCCATCTGCGGAGAGCCGATGGGCGAGGTTCACCGTGAGGAGCGGCTTAACAATGGCAACGCCACCAACATGGAGGAGGCCGGTGCCGATGGGTCCGCCGGTGAGGCGCCAAGGCTCTTGGCAAAGGCGGGAGAATGCAGTGATCGCCTTGGCGACCACGAGGCCGCGAGGAGCACTGGCCTCGCCGACCACCGATCCTCCAGCCAGTGCAGCACCGGGCTCGAAGAGCCCTACCGCACCTATCGAGGCGCGCGGTGTCTTCATCAAGCTTCCATGGGCGTCGAGATCTAGGCGCCGGTCGAGGAGACCTTGACGGAGGCTGCTCGCCTCCGCTGGGCTGTCGCTAGTTGATGTGCCAAGCAGATGCGATGGCGAGTCTGAGGAGGCAGCTCTTTGAAGAAAACTCTTGTCGCTCTACAGCGCCCGACAAGCTAAGCTGGAGTCGAGGAAGCACTTGTCGGGCGGGAGCTGACATGGAGAAGCAGAAAGAGCTCGGCGCCAACAAAACTCTCCGGGACATAGCGGCGCGGAACAACTCTCGAGGCACGGCCTTCATCCTTGAGAGGTCGAGAAGCGGCAAAAGGCTTGCCGGTGAGAAGCTATCTCATGAAGGCGGTGGCGCAGCGGAAGATCAACCTTGATAGCTATGAGGAAGATCTTGCAGCCTTGAAAGCAATCAATTGGAACACTCAAGGAGGCCAAGGGCGGCTGCCCATTCTCACAGAGCCATAAGAAAGAAGTTAGAGGCGAGGTGGCGCAGGCTGGAGCCACCCTCGAGGGAAAGAGCAGTGAGGAGGTCACAGCTGAAGCTGCCTTGAAGGACACCTACACTCTTGGCGAGTTGCGGTTGTCTCTTTGAGAAGATCGAAGAGAGCTCGACACACGCCAGGACTCCAAAGCAGATCTTGAGCTGAAGCTATCCACCCTGAGTGGAGGCGTTGGGCGGCGCCAAGGAGCCAGGAAGTGGGTTTGTTGGAAAGATCAAGGCCAACGAGGTTTCTGGCGACATGCCACGAATGCCCACAACACATTCAAAGAGAATGTGATGCAGCTTTGAGACGGAGGAGCCTTATGGATCTGCGCCACAATTGACAAGGAGGCGATGGAGATGGGGATGGTGGATCTCGGGTGCTCCGGGGCGAGGCATCTCGGCCAGCGCCAACTCAGCTTGTTCTTCAAGAGCGTGTTGGCGGCTCTCCAGAGACTCAGGAGGAGATCCCAAAGCGGCGGCCGACAGTAGCGCCAAATACATCTGAGGGCTCTTGAAGGTCTTGATGAAGGTGGCCTTCCGCAATCGAGCGTTAGGTTACGCCAATGTCCTCAAGTCCCACCCGCCAACGGCCTTTGGCGTTGAAGCGCTCAAAGGCCTTATCGCACCATTGTGGACAGAATTGGCCGGAGTCAAGAAGGGTTGATGGCGACCCGGCGTGAACTAGGCACGTAAGCTTATCTTTCCTTGTCGTACATTATTAATGTGTTGGGAGAACAATTCATTAGATCTGCGATAAGTTATTTTTGTAATATACTCTATCTTGGCAGCGATTGCAATGTTATTTCCTTTACTCGATTCTTTCCTTTGTATGTTTGTGCCCTCATTTTTAGGGAACTTGTGGTAGCGAACATCTTTTGCATGTTAAGTCTTGAACGTCGACGCTTCCTTGCGCGATGCACGCCTCCACAACAAGCAACCTTATATAACCCGATTTCTTGACTCACTTAAGTTGTTGGCGGGACTCGGAAACAAAGTAAGAGCGCCAAACCAGCCGCAGAGTTGGTTCAACCGGCATACGCAGTTTTCCATACAAAAGTACTATCATTCGAGAAGATAACTTAAAAATTAGAAACTGATTGCTCAAATTTTGGCAACAGCTTTTACGTGCGTTTGCTTTCGACAAGCGATACTTCCTCGGCGACACTCGGTGGCCCACAGCATTATCTTCTCCTCCCCGGCTAACTTGTGCGTGAAAAGAACCTTCTTTTCTTATGAGAAGAAAAGAGGAAAATAAAGTTATAGACCTAGTGGCTCGTTATTGCTACCGGTGTGGATGCTGCACAAAATGTTAGATAACACATGCATAAAGGATTATGAAAGCATGCATTTGACAAGTTGTGCGTAACACATGAGCTTCTTGATGCATGGGGAATCTGCGCAGGCTTTGTACAAAGGATTACATGCAACAGCAGCAAGACTTGTACAAAAGGGTGGTTCTTGGAGCGGGTTCGACAACCTTGCCTATAGAGTAAAACTTCGAAAGATGCTCTCTATATTCGGGAGTTGCTCACCGAAGCGCCATCTTGGGTCTCAAAGGCGGACAGCGCCGGGCCTAGTGACTCGTTTCACCCGATGAAGACCTTCCCACTTGGCCGTCAACTTGTTAGAATTCTTGGCGGATTAGCAGCGGCGAAGAACAAAAGTCGCCTTCCTCAAAACTTCACGGCCCTTTCTGCGGCTATGGTAGCGGCGCCAAAGCTTCTTTGACAACGAGCAGCTCGTCTACGGCGCGTGAGCGATCCTCCTCAAGAGGCGGTACGCGTCATCTTGTCATGACTACTCTTGCTCAAACTCATCATAAGCGAGCACTTCGAGGGTGACCCGATATCTACGAGAGTTCCGTGGGGAGAAGCGCCTACGCTCCCATAGACTGAGGCGAAAGGTGTAACGGCCGATTGGCTCGATTTGGCGTCGTCTGATCAACAAAGAACCACGAAAGCAGCTCCTCAATCCGGTTTCTTCCGAACCAACGCGGCACGCCTGTGAAAGTTCTGATCTTAGTCTCCTCGCAGCACATCAGCGTTTACCGCTACCTTGCATCGGTGCTCCTCGGATGAGCAAGCGAAGCAAAACAGAACCTGGCGCCAAGATCTTGGGCGTATTGCATGAAGGTGCGACTCGTGAATTGCGTGCGTTGCCGGTGATGATCGATTCAGGAATCCCAAAGCGGCAAACAATTGACTGAAGAACTTGGCTAGCATTTGTGTCATCACCTTCCTCCTGCTTCCACTTCCGGCCACTTTGTGAACTTGTCGATTGCAACGATACAAGTACTCAAAGCCCCAAACTTTCAGCGGGAAAGGGGCCGAGATGTCGAACCCGGACCGAAAATGGCGAGATAAAGGGATGGAATGCAGGAGCTTGAAATTTTGGTGCATCTCCGCTGAATGGAACTGCACGCTACACTTGGTTACTTGTGCGGTTGCATCCTGGAGGCTGTCGGCGGAGAAACCTTGCCGGAAAGCTTTGCGGCAGGTGCTCTTCGCCAATGTGGTGACCACATATGCCTCCATGTATCTCTGCCAGCAACCTGTCCATCTTCCTGCAAATACACTTCAATTTCACACCGTGAGTCTTCTTACATGCAGTGTCTTTGTCGACAAAGCTGGTACATACTTGTTCCGGGCTACTCTCTCCGCTTCTTCTTGCTCTTGAGAAGTTCTCCTGTCTATGAAAGGAAATGGACGATCTGTTGTACCCATGTTGGAGCTTAGCGACTCGACAACAAGGACTAAAAGGCACATCTGCGCTCGCAGGAACATGGCTTCTCTGGCAAGAACAATGGCTCGGCGGGAGCTTGATGATCCCAGCAAGCTTGAGAACAAAACTTGTCGGAGCGTCTACTTCAACGAAACAAACCCTAGGGTTTGTGGAACCAACTGCTCTCGACGATATCTGCGCTGATTTTGGGGACCTTCTTGGCGGTGGCCCGGGGCTCTCACTGGGAAAGGTCACGAGAAACAACTTCCTCTTCTTGTTCTGTCAGTTGATGGTGTTACGGTTGGTTGAGTCAGCTGAGCACAAAATCCCTGGTTCCACAATGTAACTTGAGTCGAGGCGCGCTTTGACGAGCCCATCAGCAATATCATTACGAGCTCTTGGAACATGTTCCATTTGCATACCTTCAAAGTGCTCTTCTAGCTTTCTCACTTCATCAACGTGAAGCTTCCATCAATAGAATCTGATAATCTTTGTTTACTTGGCGGACGACAAAATTTGCGAGTCACCCACGACAATGAGCTTCACAGTCCCAAGGTCCTTTGCAATCCACGAGACGGCAAGCAAACCTTCATACTCTGCGATATTATTTGTTGCTTGTTCCTTGGGAAAGTGCATTTGGACTATGTACTTGAGGTGCTCTCGGTGGGTGCGATAAGCAGCAATCGTACCCATCGGCATGCCAGCGAGAAGGCACCATCAAAGTACATCAGCCACTCTTTACTTGTTTCCTTATTGAGGATGCTCGTCTCGGAATTTCTTCATCTTTGCGTTGGCGTCCCACTCTGCTATAAATTCTGCCAGTATACTGCTCTTGGATAGTTGAAGTGCTTTCAAACTTGAGGCCATTGGCTGAGTTCCGATGCCCACTCGACAATCTGCTGTTGCTTCTGGATTTTGCAATATCCTCTTCGGGAAAGCGGTGACAATTTGTTATCTCATGTGCTTGAAGTAATGGGCCGCGAGCTTTCTCGAGAACCATGAGGAGGGAAAATTCTTACACTTTTGCAGTACCTTGACCTAGCCCCTACGAAAGGGACCAAAGTAGACCAGCGCTGCACCATCCGCCTAGAATCTTCTACTTAATCCTGCCTGATCCGTTCTTATTCAGGACGAGAGCTTGTGGTGAAGCCCCTGCATTGTCGCCGGATACATCTGTCTCGGTTGCGGCTCATCATCCGCCTCCCTTTCCGCTACTAATGCAGCACTAACCACTTATGATTGGTTGCCGCTATGTATAGCAACAACTTCTCGTGTGCCTAGGTGCGACAAGTATTGGAGTGGAGGTGCAGGTACCTCTTTAGAATCTGCAGTAGCAGCCTCACGCCGGGAGTCCATTTCATTGGACCTGCCTTTTTCAAAATCTTGAAAATTGGCAGGCGTATTTCGATGAGACTGAGATAAACCTGCTTTGAGAACAGCCACGCAACCGGCAAGTCTTCGTACATCCTTGACGCGCTTTGGTGCTTCAATCTGCTATGTGGCCTTGATCTTATGGGGTTGGCTTCAATTCCCCTTGAGATACGAAGAACCCGAGAAGCTTGCCGAAGGAACTCCAAGCCACGCACTTCTCGGGGTTGAGCTTGAGGTTGATCTTGCGCCAGATTTGCAAAGGTCTCATCAAATCTTGAACCCGGAGTTGCTTTGTCCTTGCTCTTGACCACTATATGTCATCCATGTAAGGCTTACTACATTTGCATGCATTTGGGGCTCAAAAGCGTCGTGGACTACTCTTGCCCAAGCGTTGAACCAGCATTCTTCAAACCAAAAGGCATCCGTATGAAGCGATATGTGCCACATGGTGTAATGAATGTGGTTTTATCTTCATCTTCTTCTTGCCATGAATATCGATGATATCCTGAATATGCATCAAGAAATGAAAGCAAATCACATCCAACCGTGGAGTCAACAATCAGTGCGATCGTGGCAAGGAAATGGGTCTTTGGGACAAGCTTTATTAACATCACTGTGAAGTCGATACAAAGTCTCCATTTCCCATTTGCCTTGCGATACAACTACCGGATTGGCCCACCCGCGTGGGATGGAGCACTCCTCGACAAGGCTGCTTGCTTCAACTTCTTGATCTCTTACGCAATGAACTCTTGGCGCTCACTTTTCTTTGCTTCTGACTTTTTTCTTGTGGGCGGCGCGCGAGGGGACGGACAGCTAGGTGGTGCTCAATTACTTTCACAGGAACACTGGGGATGTCGGATGGTTGCCATGCAAACACATCGACGTGCATGGCATGAGAAAACATGAGCAATCGCCTTCCTATTTAAGGTCGAGAAGTGCGATGGTGAAGAGTACCATCGAGTGCCGTCCTCATGGCGGACACCCTCTTGGTCTTGGCGGGAGCTGCCATCATCTTCTTGCACTTGCGGTGGAGCTCGATGGTGCGTCCTCGGCGGTGAGCGCAGCACTCCGAAGAAGTGCGCTTGCAGGATGGGAATCCCGAGCTCTTGCGGACTTGGTCTTCTTCTTCCCTCCGGAGACTTCACGCGGCAAGTGACTTGCTTTACATTTGCAGCTGCGCTTGCTTAGGGTAAATCTTATCCGAGGCGCGGATATGAGCATCTTTCTTGTCGCCATGAATAGAAATGACACTTATCCGGGCCGGGCATCTTGAGCAAGTTGTATGCATTATATGAGAGGCTGCCATGAACTTGGCGAGTCTTTGAATAGCCAAATATTCCATTAATGAAACAATAGAAATCAACAACGTCGAATGTAACGACCTGGATCCACGAAATTCAGTTCGTTGCCAAATCATTCTAAGCGTGATCTTCCCTTCGAAACGCTTTCTTCCTGGGTTGATTCCTTGGAAAGTGCGAGTCTCTTGAGCTTCGCTTATCGAGGATTTGAATCTTGGAGCCTTTGCGGAGGAGATCAGATCAATGACCTTAGCCCATCTAACATCTTGGTCACCTTGAGGTTGCAGAGTTGGTGAGACCAACATCGGGCGGTTTATGCGATGGTCCTCAATATCAAAAGATGATAGGCGTCTTTGGACCCTTGAAGGTCTCGTGACTCTACGGATGGATTACTGCTGCATTAACCTCCATCCATTGCTTGACTTGGCGGTGTGAGGTATCTGAAGAAGCACCGTCAGCTATAAAAGAACCTTTGCTGCCTTAAAACTCCTGCTCATCAACTTCGCCGTCTTCCATATCTTCATCATCATCTTGTCTTCATCCTTTCGCGGCGAGAGGTCTGTCTCCTTCGGCTGCTTGGCCTTCTGGCGTCCTCCACGGCGGGTCTCTTTTTGCTAGCTGCCCTGCACCTTCCGGGCCTTCTCCTTGTCTAGCCACTCGTACTCAGCCTTACGCAGTTCAACAAGCTTCTCGACTTTCTTGCAGCCGGAGGTCATGGCCCTTGGTGCGGTGAATCTTGATCTTGTTTGTTGGGCTTCACACTTGTCGGGCCGCCACGCTTGGCGGTTGGTGTTAGCGGCAACCTCCTTCGGGCCACCAATCTTAGCCTTCTTGGCGCCACCTCCGTTCTTGGGACTGCTTTCGACAACTAATACCTCTTTGCTCTTCTTCTTTTTGTTCCTTGGGCTCTTCTTTGCAGGCGGTCTCCTCCTTGTCGAGATCCTGCTTCCACATTCTCTCCAGGAGTCTTCTCCCTTCTTTGCGTGCACACTTGCCGCCAAGGCATACAGCTCCTTGCGTCCTTGACTTTAACATCGCCATCTCCTCCCTCATCCTGCGGTTCCGCACATTCGATGGC
>JAHIAM010013330.1:0-17372 GCA_021605205.1 Aegilops longissima
CGTGATCATGTAGTTGACATTGTATTTGTGGCAAAGCCACCGTTCATAATTCTTTCATACATGTCACTCTTGATTCATTGCATATCCGGTTATACGCCCCGATCGGCTATATCTCCCGTGTGTCGAGCCGCGACTTAGAAACATAACGCATTGAAAGCAATGTCATAAGTGAGGTAATCTTCACACAACCCATGTAATAATTTAAGGAGAAAGGTACATAGTTGGCTACGGTCGCCACTTCACACGATGCATAATTAAACATACATCATTGAGTACACTCAAGGTCCGACTACGGAACCAAAATAAAAAAAGATACCCCAACTGCTAACACGGATCCCGAATCGTCCCAAGCTGAGGCACCACTCTGATCATCTGGAAGCGACACATAATAGCGACCACGTTCCTCGTCGAACTCCACTTGAGCTCGGTTGAATCATGCCTTGGCCTCATCGGAACCTGCAACTGTTTGGAAGTATCATGAGCCACGGGGACTCAACAATCTCACACCAGCGAGATCAAGACTATTTAAGCTTTAGGGAGGACAAGGTAGTAAAGTTGAGCTGCAGCAGCGACTAGCATATGTGGTGGCTACATACGCAAAGAGGCGAGAAGAGAAGCAAAACGCGGTCGTGAAACTAGTATTGATCAAGAAGTGATCTGAACTACTTCGTCGGACATAACTCCAACACCGTGTTCACTTCCGGACTCCATGAGAAGAGACCATCCACAGTTACACCTTGATTGATGTGTATTTTATTGAGGTCAACTTTGTGTTATCTACAACGGACATTAACAAATTCCCATCGCCTCATAACATGAGCACGGCTTTGAAAGATATTACCTGGGTGTCCCAACAGCCAATTATAAGCTCTCACGGTCAGCGAAGGATTATTCCTTCTCTGGGAAGACCCGATCAATCTCGGAATCCGGACTACAAGACATTTCGACAGCAATAAAACAAGACCAGCAAAGCCGACCGATTGTGCCGACAAATCCCGATAGGAGCTGCACATATCTCGTTCTCGAGGCACATCCGGATAAGTCAAGCTCTGAGTAAAACCAAGCCTCGAGTTTCCCGTGGTGGCCCATGAGTCTCTCTCGGTTGGACCAGCACTCGAAGGAGCACTGGTCGGGGGGTTAAAATAAAGATGACCCTCGGGCTCGCGAAAACCGGGGAAAAGGCTTAGGTGGCAAATGGTAAAACCAATGTTGGGCTTCTTTGGGCGAGTCTTATTCAAAGCGAACTGTCAAGGGGTCCCATAAATCACTTAACCGTGTAAAGAGCATAAAATCAAGGAACATAACACGGTATGGCGGAAACTAGGGTGGCAAGAGTGGAACAAAACACCGGGCATAAGGCGAGCCTTCCACCCTTTACCAAGTATATAGATGTGTTAAACATAGCAGATATATATATATATTGTGATATCCCCAACAAGTAAACATGTTCCAAGAGGAACAACATCTCCATGTTCAACAAGGAACAGATTTCAGCTTCACTGCAACTAACAACGCTATAAGAGGGGCTGGCGAAGCGGTAACATAGCCAATCAGCGGTTTGCTAGGAAAGGATGGTTAGGGGCTGACATGGCAATATGGGAGGCATGACATAGCAAGTGGTAGGCATGCAGCATAGGCATAGCAAAGAAGCGAGCAACTAGCATAGCAAAGATAGAAGTGATTTCGAGGTATGATCATCTTGCGCAATGTTCTCGAGTTGTCGAAAGCTTGATCCTCGGCGTTCTCAACGGGTTCCTCGTAAGCGTTCTCGTCTCGGCTCTACCCAAAGCAACAACAAAACAAGGAACCACAATAAATCACGGTGCAATGCACAATCAACATGATGCAAAACATGACATGATAAGCAATGATGGGATATGCAAAGCGTATGTGCACTCCGGAAGGTAAATGAAAGACTAGGCATCATCTTGGCAAACCAAGCATGCCAGCGAAAAGATGAGATGATTTCGTTAGAAATCGATATAGAATCACGGAAGCGGATGCGGGTTGGATATGGCGGGCAAAACAAGAATGGAGAAAACCTACGATAACATCATGATGAACAAAACCATGCATGTGTGCAAACTACCTCATAGCATGATTCAAGTAAATATGCTCAAAGAAAACAACACCTAACCATGATGCAAAGGACATGATCACAAACTTGCCCAAATGCAAAACCAATGACACCACTGAGTTGGTGGGATTTTCTACCCAAAAACATATATAATATGTTAGGGTTGCATTAGGAAAACATCACAAAACAATAAGTCAAAACCTGCCTAAAAAGGAAGGCAGCGAATTGGCAATTTCAGATTTGGAAATGTCAGATTTGGACTTGCCTAAAACAGAAATGATACAAAGCTGTAAATGGAAAGAAAAATAAAATAAGCACTGGAGGAGGTCTTTGAGAGGTGACAGGGTGACCCTTGTCATAGAGGCGAAGGTTAACGAGGTTAAAGGGAAAAAAAAGAGCCCGGAGATTGAACCGGGTCTCCCGGTGGAAACCCTCCTGTTACCCTTGGGCTGGGGCGGCGGTGACAAAGGAAAAGCCTCGGGGCAACTCTGACTCTGCGGAGGAGGCGCACGAAGGGCAGCGAAAACAAAAATAAAAAAGGGGAGTGGCGCGCTGGGGTTCGAACCAGTCGCCCATGATGGTAAGCGAGGCGGTCGACCAGCTCGGCTAGGGAAGGAGTCGACAAGATCCGGGGCGCTGTCTACTTAACCAACTAACATGCCCGATCTGAAAAGCAGAGACAGCGAGCAGCAGCGCCCGGCGAGGCAGGCGGCTCTGAGGCTCTGCGCCCTCAGGCTACTGACAGGTGCGCGGGAAGACACCAGCTGAGATGAAGGGCGAACCGAGAAGATGAGCAGCAGCAACTTCTGGGCGGAGACACTACTCTGAAACTCAAAAGCTCGAACATGCCGGACACGCCCGGGCGCGACAAAGACACGGGCGGCGCCTACTCTGGGGATCTAGCGGCAAGAAGGAGCAGGGAGGAAGGGTTTATACCTCCTTACCCTAGGACACGAATCGGCGGCGGAGGCAGGCTGGCGGGCAGCTCGACCTCTGAACCTCATGGGAACTCGGCCGAGAGGAAGACACAGGGCAGTGGCGTCGGTGAACTTGGCGAACCGGGCCTCCGTGGTCGGCGTCGTGGTCGTGAAGCGGCAGCGAGGAGGAAGATGGACAAAATGCAGGGTCGGGGTGGCGGAGAAACACGCCCGGCGGAGCAGGCTCCCAGATCGCTCGGGTCGGCCAGGCGGCGATCTTGGGTGGATTCTCACTGGCGGCGGCGAGAGAGGAACCCTAGGGTTGATCTGGCGGAGGGATAAGAAGGGGGCTAGGTGGCGAGGGCAGGCTCGTGCTCTCGAGCTCGGGGTCCCCATGGCTCTGAAGGAGAGGAAAGGTGGGTGGCCTTGAGGCGGTCGCTGCCAGGCGGGGCCGGCGCTGCCACGTGGGCGAGGGCTAAGCGGGGTGAATCTGGCGTGGGTGCGAGGCAGGAGGAGAGAGGCGGCGGGCTGGCGCGCTGCTCCTGGGCTGCAGACTGCGAGGGAAGCTGGGCGGCAGGAGTGGCGAGGCCAGTGGGGAGGAGTGGCTGGGCTGCCAAAACAGCTGATGCCTCCTTTCCCTTTTCCTTTTTCAAAAATAAAAAGGAAGAGAAAGAAAGTGCAGGAAGAAAGGAAAAGATTTAGAGTGAAAGGAAAATATCCCCACACTCCTGGAATTCCCCTCTATTTAAATAAATTGAAATGGACATTTTTTTAAAGGTAGAAAAATAATGCAAGTTTGGAAATGCTTCAAACTTGTGTCATTTTTGAACCTGACCATAACAACTTCAAATGAGGAGATTTTTGGGCAGAGAGGTTTAGTGCAACAAGCAAGATTTTTAGGGAGAAGATGAACATTAATTGAAGGAGGGAAATATGGCATTTGAAAAAGAAAGAAGTAGAGGGAAGGAGGGGATGGTAATGCAAGATGAGAATGAAGCATGCAACCACATGACATGCAAGGGAAAACCACAACCATATGACATGCAAGAGAACACCACAACCATATGACAAGAAGGGAAAATGCAAGATGACAAGAGGCACAAATGCAATAAGGCAAAAACAAAACAAAGAAAAAGAAAACCCACATGACCAAAACAACATGAGGCCAAGCATGACAAAAACCCACAAGAATTGGATGAGGTCAAATTGATATATTGCCCAAAAGGGAAGTTTACATCCGGTGTTACAACACTCCACCACTACAAGAGGATCTCGTCCGAGATCTAGGACTGAAAGAACTCCGGATACTCGAGCGGAGGTGATCCTCGCGCTCCCGGTAGCTTCTCGGTGGAATGGTGTGACCACTTCACTTTCAGAATTTGATTGACTTGTTGCGAGTCTTGCGCTCGGTTTCTTCAAGAATAGCAGGGGTGCTCACGATAAGAGAGATCTTCTTGAAGGTCAATCTCTTCGAAGTTGATAGTGCGTTCAGGAGTCTTGAAGCACTTGCGAAGCTGTGACACGTGAAACACATCGTGCACATTTGCAAAGTTGGATGGAAGCTCAAGTTGATAGGCGAGATCGCCTCTTTTCCCAATGATCTTGAAAGGACCCACGTATCTAGGGCAAGCTTCCTTTGATACCGGCGGCAGTACCTTTCATTGGAGAGGCGGAGGTAGACATGATCTCCGATTTCAAAAGTCACATCACGGTGCTTCTCATCATAATAGCTCTTACGGCGCGATTGCGGCTTTGAATTCTCACGAATGACCTTGCACATTTCTTACATACGTGATCAAGTCATTGCCAAGAAGTTGGCGTTCACATCTCGAGACCAATTGAGAGATGCGGCACTTTACGCCATAGAGGATTTCGAATGGGGCCTTGCCGAACTCGCTTGGAAGCTGTTGTTGTAAGAGAACTTCGGCATATGGAAGACAATCTTCCACTTCATACGAAGGAAATGACACAAGCCACGAGCATATCTTCAAGAATTTGATTAACTCGCTCGACTTGGCCACTTGTTTGAGGATGGAAAGCTGTCTTTGAAGCGAATCTTTGGTGCCCATGGCCTTACGAAAGAATCCCGAACTTGGAGGTAAAGATGCTGCCAGTGCAGAAGAGATCACTTGTGGAATGCCGTGCAAGGAGACAATCTGGAGGTGTATAGCTCGCCTTGGCCGAGCTGCGATGATGGATTCTTTGATAGGAAGAAAATGAGCCACTTTAGTAAGCTTGTCAATGACAACGAAGATAGCATCATTTCCACGCTTGGACTTTGGAAAGCCAGTCCGAAGTCCATTTCAATATGATCAAACTTCCATTCAGGAATAGCAAGAGGTTGAAGGAGACCAGCTGGTCTTTGGTGTTACCTTTCACTCTTCTGCGGACATCACACTCATTCACGAATTGAGCAATTTCTCGCTTCATTCGAGTCCACCAATATATTGCTTGAGGTCATGGTACATCTTCGTACTTCGGGATGAATGGATAGAAGCGAAATGTGAGCCTCGTTCATAATGACTTTTCTCAGATCACCCTTAGGAACCACAATCCGGTCCTCAAAGAGCAGTGTCTTTGTCATCAACGGAAGCACTTGTACTTGGAAATGCCCTTGTCGATACCACGTTTCACTTTCTTCACCATGGCATCCAGAAGTTGAGCCTCACGAATCTGATCTTCCAAAGTAGGAGAGACTATGAGGTTGGCAAGAAAGCCTTGAGGAACAACTTGAAGATTCAGCTTGCGGAGCGATTCACGAGATCCGGTGAAAGGGCTTGAGATTAGGCTATTGCGATAGCTTTCTGCTCAAAGCGTCTGCAATGACATTAACTTTGCGGAGTATACTCAATACTTGGGTTGTACTCTTGAATCATTTCGACCCATCGAGTGCACTGAGGTTGAGGTTAGGCTGAGTGAAGATGTACTTGAGACTCTTGTGATCGGTGAAAATGTCCACTTTCCTTCCCAACAAGAGATGTCTCCAAGTAATCAAAGCATGAACAACTGCCGCCAACTCAAGATCGTGAGTGGGGTAGTTCTTCTCGTTGGGCTTCAAGCTGGCGAGAGGTATAAGCCACAACTCTCTTCTCTTGCATTAACACAGCACGAGACCTTGAAGAAGCATCACAGAACACTTCATAAGGCTTGGATTCATCGGGAGAGTCGAGCAGGGAGCTGTGCGAGTTTCTCTTTGAGAGTCTTGAAAGCAACGTCACACTCGGGAGACGGACATACTTCACCTTACGGAGAAGGTTGGAAAGAGGCTTTGCAATCTTGGAGAAGTTCTCAGCGAACCTTGACAATAGCTTGCAAGACCAAGAAAGCTGCGGAGCTGCTTGACATTCGAGAGGTTCCCAATTCACAATTGCGGACACCTTCTCGGGATCAACAGCGATACCCTTGGCGAGAGATGATATGACCAAGATAAAGCACTTCATCAAGCCAGAATTCACATTTGGAGAACTTAGCATAGAATTGATACTCTCTGAGCTTGTCTAGTACCAATCGCAAATGTTTGGCATGATCCTTCTTATTCTTGGAAGACCAAGATATCATCAAGATAGACCAAGGCAGATTCATTGGTGTAAGGATTGAATATGAAGTTCATCATCAGAGAGAAAGTTGGAGGAGCATTGGCGAGGCGAAGGACATGACAGTATATTCATAGAACCAAAGCATTACGAATCTGTCTTGGGAATATCTTGTTCACGAATCGAATCGATGATACCCCATCTGAAGGTCAAGCTTAGAGAACAACTTGTAGCACCCTTGAGTTGCTCGAAAAGCTCATTGATGTTGGGAAGTGGATACTTGTTCTTGATTGTCTTCTTATTCAATGGATGATGTCGACACAAAGTCGGTCCGAGCCATCCTTCTTCGGACAAAAGAACACCACAACCCCAAGGAGATGAACTCGGTCTGATCAAACCAGACGCTCTTGTTCATCGAGCTGCTTCTTCAATTCCCTCAGCTCATCAGGTCCAAGCTTGTATGGGCGCTTGCAAGCGGGTTGATGCGGGCTCAAGATCGATACTTGAACTCAAGCGGCGATGGGGAGGCATACCGGAAGCTCTTACGGAAAGACATCTTGGTACTCTAAGCATTTGGAATCGAGAGATGGCATTCAATTCGCCCTTCTCATTGAGAGAAAACAACCGAATGGTTTCATCACGAGAGGCATAGATGATCACATCATTAGAAGAATGAGTCAATTGAATTTCCACAGCAGCACAATCAAGCTGAGCTTTGTCTGATAAAGCCGATCCATTCGAGAATAAGATCAATGTCCGAGTCACCAAGGACAATTGGTTTAGAAATCTATAATCGCCCATCTTGATAGAAACACCGGAACCACCAAGCTGGAGCTCAACGTTTACGGAGAAATGACATCCATGGGTTTACCCAAATGAGAAGAAGTGAATTCATGCTTGGTAAAAGCGGTCTTGACATGAAACAATCGATGCACCGGTATCAAATAAGACTTTTGCGGGAATATCATTAGCGAGAGATTACCCATGATCACATCGAAGAATCCTCTGCTGAGCTGCATTCATCATATTGACCTTGGCATGCTTTGGATTATGCTTGACCCTTTGCATTCTGGAAGATTTCACGAGGAGGAGGCGGAAGGCGCCTCTGGTTGAAGCACTTGTTCGCATAGTGACCCTTCTGCGACACTTGTTGCAAGTGACCTCGAGAGCGGACGGTGGTAAGGAGCACTTGACCTTGGAGCTTGAGAATTAGACTTGTTACGATAGCTTGGGTTGGGTGGGTGGGAAGATCCACGGCCACTGAGTTCTTCTGCTGGTAAAGGTGGCCGGAGCGGAGGAGGGCAGATAAAACTTCTGCTGCTTGGCTGCCACTTGAGAGGGCGAGGAGGACTGAACTGCGTCCTGATTCTCTTCTTAGAAGCCTCGCACTTGAGTTGTGCGCTTCTTGCTTGAGTGCCATGTTGTAGAAATCATCATACTTATCTGGCTCAAACAGCACAAGAGGTGATGCAGATCTTCTCTCGGACCACCTCTGAGGCGATAGATCATACTCCTTTCATCGGTACATCTTGCTTAGCAAAGCAAGCGAGCTTACAGGCTGGATATTGTATTGATAGGCAGACAAGGTGCCTTGCTTGAGATTGCGGAACTCCTCACGCTTGCTCTCAACAACACTCTTGAATGTGATGAGCTCGGAAATCACGGCGGAACTCATCGAGTAATGACACGACCTCCTCTGGAATCTTTGTATTCTGGAACCACTCGGCAGCTTGATCCTTGAGTTGAAGCGATGCAAACTTGACAAAGTCCTCGGTCGACATTGCTCTGAGTCAAAGTGCTTGCAGATATCCACTAACCAATCATTAGCGTCTGTTGCCTCAACACGAAGCTGAAAGACTTGGCTGATTAGCGAGGCCCGGTGAGAAGTAGCAAAGTGTGGCTGATTGTTGCCTTGACCTTGATTGCCTTGATTGCCTTGCCCTGAGTACGTTCTTGCAAGAGCTGCAAAATCATCGAGCATTGGCATTGGTGGCTGCCATAATAGCTTGCCGGGCCTCTGGAGGCGGAGGTGGAGGTGGAGGTGGAGGATTCGGTGATCCCCATCATTGCGGTCCGGATTGAGACAGCGTTGGCGGAGCCATCTGAAGAGGTGACATCCGTTAGTCCTTTGATAGACAAATTGATAAGTAGAATCAGCGGATGAAAATTGCAACATATAGTCTTCACAATAAACATTGAACAAGAATGAGCGAATGAATTCAAAGTTAATCATCACACATCCATTAAGGTGAGAAGCCACTTAGATAAAGAATATGGAAACAACATCGGTGAGAAACAATTCGAATATCATAGCTGAAAACAAAGGTTGGCTTCTAGAATGAGCGGAACAAACACATGATAGAATTTCGCTCAAAGTGTTAGTGGTGGGGCCCCCACGGACCTGACGTATAGCGGGCGTCACGAATGACTAACAAGGCGTCCCGAATCAGCATAGCCAAGGATTCTTTAAGGCGTCTCGCGACCCTTGTATCGTCGATCGTGAATGGGCGGACCACTGAGGCGTTGAACCCCAATCTCAAATCATACATCATCGGAAAGAAAATCACTGTAAGCTACTAGAATTCCCACCTATAAACTCCGAAACTTTCGGTTATGCAATCTGGTGTTGGGGATACGGGGACACAAAATATATCACCCAAACTAACAATACCTAGATCCATTGTATCCATCCGTCAACACATAACCAAGAAATCCTCGGAAATCGTGTACCTCGACCTTGAAAAACATCCGTTATACAAGTCATGGCAATACTCCCTTTTCGCCACGATCTTTGGGCTATCGGGGTTATCTCACCAACAACTGCACAAAGAGATTTCGATGTCGGCAAAACTCAGGTATTCGAGCTGCAGCGATAAAATTGTGGCGACAACACCTCGGAGCTCAACTCCCGGGACACTGCCACAACCCTAAATGTCGGGAGGCACCAAGAACAATGTTCTCGTCACAAAACCATCGGAGCGATTCAAGATACCCGTGATCCTAAAAAATTTTAGTGAAATTTGAGAAGAGAAGAGTCAAAACTCTCGTCGGGAGACCTCCGGAGGCGATGAAAGAGGTGAGGAGTAAAAGAATCCTACTCTCCGATATATATAATCCTAAGACTCAAAACATTTTCCATTCTAGACTCAACAACGTCGACAAACAATCTAGTAGGGGCTCCTAAGTGGGAAGGCTCGATTACCAACTTATAGCGCCCCGATCGGCTATATCTCCCGTGTCGAGGCACGACTTAGAAACATAACCGCATTGAAAGCAATGTCATAAGTGAGGTAATCTTCACACAACCCATGTAATAATTTAAGGAGAAAGGTACATAGTTGGCTTACAATGCCACTTCACACAGTGCATAATTAAACATACATCATTGAGTACACTCAAGGTCCGACTACGGAACCAAAATAAAAGAAGATACCCCAGCTGCTAACACAGATCCCGAATCGTCCCAGCTGGGCACCACTCTGATCATCTGGAAACAACACATAATAACGACCACGTTCCTCGTCGAACTCCCACTTGAGCTCGGTTGAATCATCTGCTTGGCCTCATCGGAACCTGCAACTGTTTGGAAGTGTCATGAGCCACGGGGACTCGACAATCTCACACCAGCGAGATCAAGACTATTTAAGCTTTAGGGAGGACAAGGTAGTAAAGTTGAGCTGCAACAAGCGACTAGCATATGTGGTGGCTACATACATAAAAAAGAAGGCGAGAAGAGAAGCAAAAGCGCGGTCGTGAAACTAGTATTGATCAAGTGATCTGAACTACTTCGTCGGACATAACTCCAACACCGTGTTCACTTCCGGACTCCGCCGAGAAGAGACCATCCAGTTACACCTTGATTGATGTGTATTTTATTGAGGTCAACTTTGTGTTATCTACAACGGACATTAACAAATTCCCATCGCCTCATAACGCGGGCACGGCTTTGAAAGATATTACCTGCGGGGTGTCCCAACAGCCCATTATAAGCTCTCACGGTCAGCGAAGGATTATTCCTTCTCGGGAAGACCGATCAATCTCGGAATCCGGACTACAAGACATTTCGACAGACAATAAAACAAGACCAGCAAAGCCGCCCGATTGTGCCGACAAATCCCGATAGGAGCTGCACATATCTCGTTCTCGGGGCACATCCGGATAAGTCAAGCTCTGAGTAAAACCAAGCCTCGAGTTTCCCGTGGTGGCCCATGAATCTCGGTTGGACCAGCACACTCGAAGGAGCACTGGTCGGGGGTTAAAATAAAGATGACCCTCGGGCTCATGAAACCGGGGAAAAGGCTTAGGTGGCAAATGGTAAAACCAATGTTGGGCTTCTGGGCGAGTCTTATTCAAAGCGAACATCAAGGGGTCCCATAAATCACCCAACCGTGTAAGAGCATAAAATCAAGGAACATAACACGGTATGGCGGAAACTAGGGTGGCAAGAGTGGAACAAAACACCGGGCATAAGGCGAGCCTTCCACCCTTTACCAAGTATATAGATGTGTTAAACATAGCAGATATATATATATATATTGTGATATCCCCAACAAGTAAACATGTTCCAAGAGGAACAACATCTCCATGTTCAACAAGGAACAGATTTCAGCTTCACTGCAACTAACAACGCTATAAGAGGGCTGGCGAAGCGGTAACATAACCAATCAGCGGTTTGCTAGGAAAGGATGGTTAGGGGCTGACATGGCAATATGGGAGGCATGACATAGCAAGTGGTAGGCATCGCAGCATAGGCATAGCAAAAAGCGAGCAACTAGCATAGCAAAGATAGAAGTGATTTCGAGGTATGATCATCTTGCGCAATGTTCTCGAGTTGTCGAAAGCTTGATCCTCAGCGTTCTCAACAGGTTCCTCGTAAGCGTTCTCGTCTCCGGCTCTACCCAAAGCAACAACAAAACAAGGAACCACAATAAATCACGGTGCAATGCACAATCAACATGATGCAAAACATGACATGATAAGCAATGATGGGATATGCAAAGCGTATGTGCACTCCGGAAGGTAAATGAAAGACTAGGCATCATCTTGGCAAACCAAGCATGCCAGCGAAAAGATGAGATGATTTCGTTAGAAATCGATATAGAATCACGGAAGCGGATGCGGGTTGGATATGGCCGGGCAAAACAAGAATGGAGAAAACCTACGATAACATCATGATGAACAAAACCATGCATGTGCAAACTACCTCATAGCATGATTCAAGTAAATATGCTCAAAGAAAACAACACCTAACCATGATGCAAAAGGACATGATCACAAACTTGCCCAAATGCAAAACCAATGACACCACTGAGTTGGTGGGATTTTCTACCCAAAACATATATAATATGTTAGGGTTGCATTAGGAAAACATCACAAAAACAATAAGTCAAAACCTGCCTAAAAAGGAAGGTAGTGAAATTGGCAATTTCAGATTTGGAAATGTCAGATTTGGACTTGCCTAAAACAGAAATGATACAAAGCTGTAAATGGAAAGAAAAATAAAATAAGCTGGAGGAGGTCTTTGAGAGGTGACAGGGGTGACCTTGTCATAGAGCGAAGGTTAACGAGGTTAAAAGGGGAAAAAAAGAGCCCGGGGATTGAACCGGGTCTCCCGGTGGAAACCCTCCCTGTTACCCTTGGGCTGAGGTGGCGTGACAAAGGAAAAGCCTCGGGGCTTAACTCTGACTCTGCAGAGGAGGCGCACGAAGGCAGCGAAAACAAAAATAAAAAGGGGAGTGGCGCGCTGGGGTTGAACCAGTCGCAGTGGTGGTAAAGGCGATCGACCAGCTCGGCTAGGGAAGAGTCCGACAAGATCCAGGGCGCTGTCTACTTAACCAACTAACATGCCCGATCTGAAAGCAGAGACAGCGAGCAGCGGCGCCCGGCGAGCAGGCGGCTCTGAGGGCTCTGCGCCCTCGAACCTGACAGGTCTTGCGGGAAGACACCTGCTGAGATGAAGGGGCGAACCGAGAAGATGAGCAGCGGCAACTCTGGCGGAGACACTACTCTGAAACTCAAAAGCTCGAACATGCGGAACACGCTTGGTAGCGACAAAGACAGGGCGGCGCCTACTCTCTGAGGATCTAGCAGCGGCAAGAAGGAGCAGGGAGGAAGGGTTTATACCTCCTTACCCTAGGACACGAATCGGCGGAGGCGGGCTGGCGGCAGCTCGACCTCTGAACCTCGCCGGGAACTCGGCCGAGAGGAAGACAGGGCAGTGGCGTCGGTGAACAGCGAACAGGGCCTCCGTGGTCGGCGTCGTGGTCGTGAAGCGGCAGCGAGGAGGAAGATGGACAAAGATGCAGCGGGGTCGGGGTGGCGGAGAAACACGCCCGGCGGCGAGGCAGGCTCCCAGATCGCTCGGGTCCGGCGGGCGGCGATCTTGGGTGGATTCTCACTGGCGGCGAGAGGAGAGGAACCCTAGGGTTGATCGGCGGAGGGATAAGAAGGGGGGCTAGGTGGCGAGGGCGAGCTCGTGCTCTCCGAGCTCGGGGTCCCCATGGCGCTGAGAGGAGAGGGAAAGGTGGGTGGCGTGAGGCGGTCGCTGCCAGGCGGGGCAGCTGCTGCACGTGGGCAGGGGCTAAGCGGGGTGAATCTGGCGTGGGTGGCGAAGGCAGGAGGAGAGGCGGGCGGGCTGGCGCGCTGCTCCCTGGGCTCTGAGCTGCGAGGGAAGCTGGGCGGCCGGGTGGCGAGGCCAGTGGGGAGAGTGGCTGGGCTGCCAAAACAGTGATGCCTCCTTTCCCTTTTCCTTTTCAAAATAAAAAGGAAGAGAAAGAAAGTGCAGGGAAGAAAGGAAAAGATTTAGAGTGAAGGAAAATATCCCACACTCCTGGAATTCCCTCTATTTAAATAAATTGAAATGGACATTTTTAAAGGTAGAAAAATAATGCAAGTTTGGAAATGCTTCAAACTTGTGTCATTTTGAACCGACCATAACAACTTCAAATGAGGAGATTTTTGGCAGAGAGGTTTAGTGCAACAAGCAAGATTTTAGGAGAAGATGAACATTAATTGAAGGAGGGAAATATGGCATTTGAAAAAGAAAGAAGTAGAGGGAAGGAGGGGATGGTAATGCAAGATGAGAATGAAGCATGCAACCACATGACATGCAAGGGAAAACCACAACCATATGACATGCAAGAGAACACCACAACCATATGACAAGAAGGGAAAATGCAAGATGACAAGAGGCACAAATGCAATAAGGCAAAAACAAAACAAAGAAAAAGAAAACCCACATGACCAAAACAACATGAGGCCAAGCATGACAAAAACCCACAAGAATTGGATGAGGTCAAATTGATATATTGCCCAAAAAGGGGAAGTTTACATCCAGGGTGTTACAACACTCCACCACTACAAGAGGATCTCGTCCCGAGATCTAGGACTGAAAGAACTCCGGATACTCAGAACGGAGGTGATCCTCGCGCTCCCAGGTAGCTTCTCGGTCGGAATGGTGTGACCACTTCACTTTCAGGAATTTGATTGACTTGTTGCGAGTCTTGCGCTCGGTTTCTTCAAGAATAGCCACGGGGTGCTCACGATAAGAGAGATCTTCTTGAAGGTCAATCTCTTCGAAGTTGATAGTGCGTTCAGGAGTCTTGAAGCACTTGCGAAGCTGTGACACGTGAAACACATCGTGCACATTTGCAAAGTTGGATGGAAGCTCAAGTTGATAGGCGAGATCGCCTCTTTTCCCAATGATCTTGAAAGGACCCACGTATCTAGGGGCAAGCTTCCCTTTGATACCGAAGCGACGAGTACCTTTCATTGGAGAGACGCGGAGGTAGACATGATCTCCGATTTCAAAAGTCACATCACGGTGCTTCTCATCATAATAGCTCTTCAGGCGCGATTGCGGCTTTGAATTCTCACGAATGACCTTGCACATTTCTTACATACGTGATCAAGTCATTGCCAAGAAGTTGGCGTTCACTGTCTCGAGACCAATTGAGAGAGTCATCGGCACTTTACGCCATAGAGGATTCGAATGGGGCCTTGCGAACTTCGCAGGAAGCTGTTGTTGTAAGAGAACTTCGGCATATGGAAGACAATCTTCCACTTCATACGAAGGAAATGACACAAGCCACGAGCATATCTTCAAGAATTTGATTAACTTCGCTCGACTTGGCCACTTGTTTGAGGATGGAAAGCTGTGCTGAAGCGAATCTTTGGTGCCCATGGCCTTACGAAAAGAATCCCGAACTTGGAGGTAAAGATGCTGCCACAGTCTGAAGAGATCACTTGTGGAATGCCGTGCAAGAGACAATCACAGAGGTGTATAGCTCGCCAAGCTGAGCTGCGATGATGGATTCTTTGATAGGAAGAAAATGAGCCACTTTAGTAAGCTTGTCAATGACAACGAAGATAGCATCATTTCCACGCTTGGACTTTGGAAAGCCGATCCGAAGTCCATTTCAATATGATCAAACTTCCATTCAGGAATAGCAAGAGGTTGAAGGAGACCAGCTGGTCTTTGGTGTTACCTTTCACTCTTCTGCGGACATCACACTCATTCACGAATTGAGCAATTTCTCGCTTCATTGAGTCCACCAATATATTGCTTGAGGTCATGGTACATCTTCGTACTTCGGGATGAATGGATAGAAGCGAAATGTGAGCCTCGTTCATAATGACTTTTCTCGAGATCACCCTTAGGAACCACAATCCGGTCCTCAAAAAGCAGTGTCTTTGTCATCAACGGAAGCACTTGTACTTGAAATGCCCTTGTCGATACCACGTTTCACTTTCTTCACCATGGCATCGAAGTTGAGCCTCACGAATCTGATCTTCCAAAGTAGGAGAGACTATGAGGTTGGCAAAGAAAGCCTTGAGGAACAACTTGAAGATTCAGCTTGGAGCGATTCCACGAGATCCGGTGAAAGGGCTTGAGGATTAGGCTATTGCGATAAGCTTTCTGCTCAAAGCGTCTGCAATGACATTAACTTTGCCGGGTATACTCAATACTTGGGTTGTACTCTTGAATCATTTCGACCCATCAGAGTGCACTTTGAGGTTGAGGTTAGGCTGAGTGAAGATGTACTTGAGACTCTTGTGATCGGTGAAAATGTCACTTTCCTTCCCAACAAGAGATGTCTCCAAGTAATCAAAGCATGAACAACTGCCGCCAACTCAAGATCGTGAGTGGGGTAGTTCTTCTCGTTGAGCTTCAATGGCGAGAGTATAAGCCACAACTCTCTTCTCTTGCATTAACACAGCACGAGACCTTGAAGAGAAGCATCACAGAACACTTCATAAGGCTTGGATTCATCGGGAGAGTCGAGCAGGGAGCTGTGGCGAGTTTCTCTTTGAGAGTCTTGAAAGCAACGTCACACTCGGGAGACGGACATACTTCACCTGCTTACGTAGAAGGTTGGAAAGAGGCTTTGCAATCTTGGAGAAGTTCTCGGCAGAACTTGACAATAGCTTGCAAGACCAAGAAAGCTGCGGAGCTGCTTGACATTCGAGGAGGTTCCCAATTCACAATTGCGGACACCTTCTCGGGATCAACAGCGATGCCCTTGGCGAGAGATGATATGACCAAGATAAAGCACTTCATCAAGCGAATTCACATTTGGAGAACTTAGCATAGAATTGATACTCTCGAGCTTGTCTAGTACCAATCGCAAATGTTTGGCATGATCCTTCTTATTCTTGGAAGACCAAGATATCATCAAGATAGACCAAGGCAGATTCATTGGTGTAAGGATTGAATATGAAGTTCATCATCCGAGAGAAAGTTGGAGGAGCATTGGCGAGGCGAAGGACATGACAGTATATTCATAAGAACCAAAGCTTGCGAATCTTGTCTTGGGAATATCTTGTTCACGAATCTGAATCGATGATACCCCATCTGAAGGTCAAGCTTAGAGAACAACTTTAGCACCCTTGAGTTGCTCGAAAAGCTCATTGATGTTGGGAAGTGGATACTTGTTCTTGATTGTCTTCTTATTCAATGGGCGGATGTCGACACAAAGTCGGTCGAGCCATCCTTCTTCGGACAAAAGAACACCACAACCCCAAGGAGATGAACTTCGATCTGATCAAACCCGACGCTCTTGTTCATCGAGCTGCTTCTTCAATTCCCTCAGCTCATCAGGTCCAAGCTTGTATGGGCGCGCTTGCAAAGCGGGTTGATGCGGGCTCAAGATCGATACTTGAACTCAAGCGGCGATGGGAGGCATGCGGAAGCTCTTCGGAAAGACATCTTGGTACTCACAAGCATTGGAATCGAGAGATGGCATTCAATTCGCCCTTCTCATTGAGAGAAAACAACCGAATGGTTTCATCACGAGAGGCATAGATGATCACATCATTAGAAGAATGAGTCAATTGAATTTCCCAGCAGCACAATCAAGCTGAGCTTTGTCTTTGATAAACCGATCCATTCGAGAATAAGATCAATGTCCGAGTCACCAAGGACAATTGGTTTAGCGAAATCTATAATCGCCCATCTTGATAGAAACACGGAACCACAAGCTGGAGCTCAACGTTTACGGGAGAAATGACATCCATGGGTTTACCCAAATGAGAGAAGTGAATTCATGCTTGGTAAGCGGTCTTGACATGAAACAATGCGAAGCACGGTATCAAATAAGACTTTGCAGGAATATCATTAAGCGAGAGATTACCCATGATCACATCTGAAGAATCCTCTGCTGAGCTGCATTCATCATATTGACCTTGGCATGCTTTGGATTATGCTTGACCTTTGCATTCTTTGGAAGATTTCACGGGGAGGAGGGGCGGAAGGCGCCTCTGGTTGAAACACTTGTTACGCATAGTGACCCTTCTGACACTTGTTGCAAGTGACCTCGGAAGGCGGACGGTGGTAAGGCACTTGAC